>ML790577.1:102948-130067 GCA_009831015.1 Picea engelmannii | reverse complement strand
AGCTCCCTTTGTCCAGACCCTTGCTCAAATAATCCACATAGAATGTTGATGCTTCAATGATATCTCCCTTATGAGATCATAAGTTTGATACTTCACAATTTCTCCATCTCAATACCACTCATGAGATCATAAGTTTGGTATCTCTCAATCTCTATTCTCCAGTTAGCACACCCCAATAAAAAAGGATGGCCTCATTATTTGGAAGGGTTTTCGCAGGAGAATGAGGAATGCCCCCCGACATGGTAGATCTTATTTCAATGAGAAAAATGTGGGCAGAATCAGGTTTACTCTCTAGCGGGAGAGTAGGATCGATCGATGATGGGATCGAATCGACCACCTTGGCACTCTTCAAAGGAAGAGTGGGATTGACCGATGATGTAACCAGAGCAACCACTTTGGCACTCGTCAGAGGAAGAGTGGGATTGACCGATGATGTAATTGGAGAAACCACTTTGGCACTCATCAGAGGAGGAGTAGGATTGATCGATGAAGTCACTGAAGAAACCAATTTGGCACTCATTAGAGGAGGAGTGGGATCGATCGATGGTGGAATCGGATCAACCACTTTGACACTCTTCGGATGAAGGGTGGGACTAACCGAGGAAGGGACCAGATCAGTCACTTTGGGTTCACTCTGTAGATGAAGAGTGGGGCTGACCGATGATGGAACTGGATCAACTACTTTGGTTAATGGTTCAATCGAGGATGAAACTAGATTGACCACCGGATCAACCGGATTGATCGGAGATGGAACCGGATTGACCATTCCATCAACTAATGATGGGTTGGGGGAAAGCCTACGATAACCAGCTGGAATTTGAAACTTTTCCAAAAGAGAATAAGCCTCGTCCATGCGAGGACAAAGGTGAGAATAATGATCACCTTTTCATAACATACAAGAGAATTTGACATCTTTCTTCTTTTTATCAACCTTAACGTCACTAGTTGACGGGGTATCACCGGCATGACTAACATGGGTCGATGATGTGGAGGACCGCATTTCTAAGACCTTAAGAATACCAAGGCAATCCCTCAGAAAGTGGTCACCCTTACAAAGACTACAAGGAAATTTGGGTTTCAGATTCTTCATTTTAATCTTGTTGACCTCATCAACACTCCCAGTACTATTAACAATAGTTGGTTGTTTGGATCCAACATTTGATGTAGTTGGAGGTTTGGTCCCTTTCTGGTTCTTCTTCTTCTCTTTATGTTTCTTATTCTTCTTATCAACCTGGCTACTCACTTTAGATATTTCACTAGGCGAAGAAGGAGAAATGGAAGGAGACTTGACAGTCGAAGAAAGTGAAAGGTTGACATGAGGTTGATGTGTGGTGGTGTGCTTACATCTGAAGCACCTGCATTCGAGATGACTGAAGTGGAAAACAACCATACCGGTAACCCAATTGTGAGACCTGGAAGGCTCAAAGTAGCGATGTAAGGAGGACCAACATTTCTGTAAGAAGGAAAAATAAAGGGTTCCCCTGGAAAAGGGGTTCCTTCATTGGTCATCCCTGGAACTGATGCCATAAAAATAAAGCTCCAACCTAGATTCTTCTAGGGAGAACAAACAACACCTAAAAATCTAGTAAGCAAGAAAGCAAACAAAACCTTCTCACAATGAGCACACTAGTTGGTGATGAAATCCAACGTCGTGGGAACAAATTAAGAAGGGGTTGAGATAGAGCGGGTGGAAAAGTTGTGTTGACGACCTGCTTAACGGACTTACACCCTGGTGCAAGCTCCCACACATAATCATGGGTATACCGTCCAAGGAGCCTGAGTGAGTTTGGCCAACGTCGATTCCGGGTACCGTGAAGACTTTCCTCTCCAAAGTCACCTCATGTAAAGACCCTAAAGAGATAGGCCACTAAGGTTACCAACTACAACAGTGATGCCCGGGGAAACAGTCGACAGTCCGATCCACACGCAAGGGCAGGGTATCTATCCCAAAATCAACTTGAAAGGATTCCACTCATCATTGTGGGTATACCTTCAAGTGACCCCCATAATACGCGCAATCTCTACACTAATACCAACAAAGCAGGGTGAGTAACTCTGCTAGTCTCAATGCAACCTCAGGTTTGACCCTTGTGTGAGAAGGGCTTCCTAGGAAAAAATGTAGCAATTGGATTTCACCGCTGCCTAACACAAGATCCTGTGTTTGTTTGCAGATTTGGAAATTTATCTTTCACGCCTATTCCAAATCCCTACAACTAATATAATGTAGGTTTGCTACCAGAAAATGTAAAAAATTCTAATCAATTTTAGTTTAGCACTTGATTTTTAAAGTTGTTGTTACTCAAAAGGGAAATGGCGTGGACAATATGGTGTTTTAACCGACTCGAAAGTTATGCAAAGAGATGAATATGCAATATTTTCATTTCTATGAAAGCTATTCTATGAGAAGGATAAAACATTCATCATTACAGATGCACAATGTCCCCAAAAAAAAAAAACATGCAATTTCGCTACTTCAAATGCAAGCTAGTTTCATGACCCAAAAGTAAGAATGCATTCAAAACAACGAGAAATGAAAGAAAACAAGTAGAATCTTGTTCTAACAATAACTCAGTCAAGGATCCTAAAACCAACAAGAATCCAAGGAGTACAATAAAATGCAGAGAAGAATCCAAGAAACGATAGGGAGAAAGAGAAACCACTCAAAACTATCTCGACAAAAACGCAGCTAGAAAAGGAAATTTTACATTTTTGAAAGAGGTTTCAAGCTCCAATAAAGACAAAAGAGATTTAAAAGCATAAAAAATCATCAATAACCAATCCTAACAACTTCACAAACCAACCATAGACTCTGGGTAAATAGTACTACAAAACAGGCTGCAAAAACTGAGCAAAAGAAGACAATTTCACTCAAAAAGAGACCAACGCTCCCTCGCAATGGTGCACAGAATGCTGCCAGAACTCCCTAAATCACTGTAGGGGTGTGCTAGCACCATGATATGGCCTACAGGGGGGCATTGGTGCTCCCAGAAACTCAGAAAAATAACTAAAAAACATGCAAAAACTCACCCTGAATGCTTGAAAATTGGGGAAATTGCAGGTGAATATAGGAGAAGGCTAATGGATGATGCAAAAACAAGAATTTCTTGGGAAAAAACTTCAAATATCAAAAGGAAAAGTACAAAATACCTTTGAATCTCCTTACAAAAAAATTTCACTCAGTTAGATAAATGAGAAGAAAACGACAAATTGACTCTAAATCGTCAAAGACAAAGAGTTATTCAAAGTAAGGAAGAAAAAGATATCACAAACCCAAACAAAGAATTATGAATTCTCATATATTAAGGTGTTGGGGACCCTAACAAGGATACACTGAGGTTGCAATAACTCTAATCAAGTGCAAATAGGAAAAAATGGATTCAGAGACTAAACTCTTGCAAGATCTTTAACAAAAAGAGGGAAACACTATGGTGTAAGGGGCACCAGAGCGTTCCAACGTTGTGTGTAAATTCAGCAGGGAGTGTCAGCACTCTGATAGCAAGGGCAGGGGAGCGCTAGGCTTCAAAAATTTCATAAAAATACCCAAAAATCCAAAAATTCAAGCATGTTTAGAAATACAAAGTGTATGGGATGAAGTGAAGGGTCAATCAAAAAATCTAAGAATCAAAGACACAATATGAATAAGATCAAAATGAGCAAAGGAAATCAAGATCTAGGAAGGAAAAAGTTCAAAGGTCCCTCCCCAGTGGATTCACCAATTTCTGTTACAAGAGAATCCCCCTACGGACAAGTGGATTTCCTCTTGGATGATAGACCCCTAACTCCAAGACAAAAAGTGCTATTATGGACCCTGACATTCCTTTATCATAAAGCTAAACTATCAAAGAAGAAGAGGGAAGAAAGGCAAGTACCTTTTTACTGATGTTTGTCTTTGTTCTCTCTAGGCTGATCTTGATCTCCAAGTTCAGTTGAAGGTCATGTGGTACAATGAGAAACAACAACAATACTTCCTGCTCTACTATGATTATCTTTATAATGAATCTATGAAAGAAACAAGTTCATATACACAAACTTTAATGGAAACAGGCCAAGCATGAATTTATATTAATGAGAACAAAGTGTTTCTTACAGCCATGGATGTAGTGCAGCAGCTTCACCAAGATCCCTTTGTCCAGAACCTTGCTCAAATAATCCACACAGAATGTTGATGCTTCAATGATATCTCCCTTATGAGATCATAAGTTAGATGCTTTACAATGTCTCTATCAATACCACTTATGAGATCATAAGTTTGGTATCTCTTAATCTCTATCCTCCTCTTTTCACCATGAGAAGGCCTCCTTATATAAGCTTGGAGAGGCCCAACCACTTGAGAGATATTTGGGATAAGTTAAGGATTCTTCTCCTTCAGTTGAGGATCTTCCCTAAGATCTTGCCTTGACTTCATATTTGAATCCAAATACCTTCAGAGATTGAGGGGATTCTTCCCTGATTTATCTCAATAAGCTAAAAATTCACTCAGAAAGGGCAAGTCTCCCCCAAAAGGGTGCACATAGTGCTTGGAACTCTCCCCCAAAGGAGGCTAGGGAGCACTAGCACTCCCTAACAGTGGGTAGGGAAGCGCTCCCCTTCAAAAAATCATTTTTGAGTGGTTTTCTTCATGGCAAATGATTTGTACTCCTCATCAGATGATTTATGCTTCTTAAACCAGTCTTTGAAGGTGTCTTAAGTGTCCTTATGATGTCGTTAGAGACACGACATAGAAATATGGAAATATGATGTTTACGACACTTGTGACACTGCAACATTTACGAAACTTGTAATGATGACACTTGCGACACTATTGAAGTGAGTAATTTTGATGTGTAACAATAACATCCTCGTCCAATCATGGGAAGTTGGATATTAAATCTGCAAAGACTAGTGATTTCTTGGATTTCGCAGAAGCGAAATCGAGATCGAATTCTTGTAAAATGACAATCCATTTATTGTATTTTCCCCCTATGATATACATGGTAAGGATGTATTGAAATGGATTGACATCGGCAACCCCAGTAGTCTTGCATAGCAATATATAATGGTGTAATTGTTGGACTGCGTGGACGACAACCAAAGCTAGCTTTTCAACGTGAGAATATTTGAGCTCAGGACCAACTAAGTTTTGACTAATATAGTAGATGATGTGCTCATGGAGCTCATCATCCTCTTGAACCAAAACCATACCAATCTTCTCTTCAAACACGGTGACATAAAGCAAGTAATCCCTACTGTAGTCGGGAGACTTCAACAGATGCGTCAATACCAAGGATTTCTTCAAAGCATCGAAGGATTCCTTGGCCCACTCATCCCAAATAAAAGGGGTGTCCTTCTTCAAAAGACGCATGAAACCCTCAGTAATATTGGCATATTTTACTATAAACCAACATAAAAATTTAGCTTTCCCCTGTAAACCTTGAAGTTGTTGAATAGTGTGCGGGGGAGGCAATTGAAGTATTGCCTCAACCTTTAGCGGATCTACCATGATCCTATTCTTAGATACTAAAAATCCCAGAAGACGTCCAACACTAATGCAAAAGATGCATTTATGAGGGTTCAACCAAATTCTATAATGACGACATCTTTCAAAAATTGTCGAAGGTGCTTAGGGTGATCCACTCTCTTACAAGAGTGAGTAGCAAGATCATCAAGATAAGCTTCGACTATATGCTTAAGATCGTGGAATGTTAAGGTCATAGCATGTTGGAAAGTTGCTCCGACGTTTTTAAGGCCGAAAGGCATCTTCCGGTATTCGAAAGTACCCCAAGGAAAAATAAATGTCATATGATGTTGATCCTCAGGTTTAATTTGAATTTGGTTATACCCTGAAAATATTTCCATGAAAGAAACAAGCTCACTTCCTGCACACTCATCGAGAATCTGATCGATGAAAGGTGTCGGGAAGTAATCTTTAGGATAGGCTTTGTTCAAGTCATGAAAATCCATGCATACACGGATGCTTCCTTTATTCTTATTCACAGGAATGGGATTGGAGACCCCTTTAGTCAAGGGAACCAGGTAGATAAATCTAGCATTAAGCAGTTTCTCTACCTCTACCTTAATAGCAGGGGCCTTCTGGGGATTGACAACTCTAAGACATTGTCGAAAAGGCTTATCATCCGAGTAATTTTTGATTTCGTGCTCAACAATTTGAGGGTCGATTCCTAGAATCTCTTCATATGACCAAGCAAATACATCTCGAAATTCCTTGAAGAGCTTGGTGTAGATCAAGATTTCTTCCGGGGAACAATCTGCACAGGTGTGTAGATTTTCAATCTTGCCAGGGGTACGAGAGATATTTATCATGATGGTAGGAGAGACACTCGCCATGTTTCATTCAGCATAAATTTTGTGTGTATCAAGTGGAACTACGGTGTGAATGACTATCTCACTCAGAGTAGATCGAAAGTCATCTTGTACGATTCTAGAAAGCTCTGGGAGAAAATAAGAGCGATAATGCATATCATCCCAAGGTTTTTCAGAACCATTCATGGACTCAATGATAGCTTCATCCAAGGAAAAAGTCTCATCAAGGGAGTCATGTGAACAAGAAGACAAAGTGGCCCACACAGGCTTAAGAATAGAATCTTCATCCATCTGCGAGGTAATAGGATCGAGATTGACAAAAGAGTCAAGAACAACCTGATACGGTATCTTTGCTATCGATAGTGGCATGGGAATTCCATCATGCGACTAGCCTTCATAATGCACAGTCAAGGAAGGTAGGGTCTAAGGATTGTTAAAATAGGAAGTGCAGAAAGGAACATACCTCTTTGACAAAACGAGCCTACTAGACATGGCGTAAACATGGTGAATCGGTGCCATGAAGTCGAAGGTACCCATAAGGGATGAATACATTTTGACACCGATATTCTTAGTTGTTGGTTGAGAATTTTCGACCACGGGGATCGATGGTCCAACAAATGCACTGGGGCTAGCATACACAAAGGAAAATTGGTTGATCGTCATGATCTTCCCATCGTGAGGAAAATAAAGAGTGTGGAAGACGGACGATACGACGACAATCATAGCATAAGTCCAATTGCATCCTAGTGACAAGTTGTAATCGAGGGGTGCATCAACCACCTCGAAATCCACCTCTACCATATTCCCACCTAAATTAGATGGAAAGACAGGAAGAATACCATGAGGGTGGAAAGAATGACCATCAAAAGTAGTCAACATAGTCGAATATTGAGAGAGAGTTGGAGAGTCAAGAGCTTTCCAATAGATCAAGGATGTCACACATGTTGCAGTGCCTTCATCAACAACCACATGCTTGATGGTATACTTCAAGTAACCCATGTGGATTTGGAATGCCACATGGTAAGTAAAGTGAGGCTTCACATCTGTGATGTCACACTTGATAACTTTCGATCCACTGGGGTCTGGAGCTCCTAACATAGATATCAAGGCATTCCTTTGTAAAGGACACGTCTAGAGTACCTCCGAGGCCGACATCACACAAGGGGTTTGACCTAGGTCCTCAACAATAGAGTAATTTTAGGCGGCTCTACCATTTGGATTGTGGGTAGAGCGCTTGAGTACTCATTTCGGAATATGAGGTGGTGGCTCTGGTTTTTCGATCTACAAGGGCGTCTCTAGAGGAGGAGGAGATTATAGACCAGGTACAGTCTATGGAGAATTGTATTCACGAGTCTGGGAGGCTACATTAACCTGAGAATTGACCATATTGATGCACAAACAATCAATGTCTTGTGTCGGTGGGTTTTGAATCCCACCGGCCACATTTTCAGAATTTGAGGAGCTCGAGGCCATGTGTTGGTTATGTGGAAAAGTATTCGTCAGCACAGAGGGTGGTAGCGATAAGAGCCTCACAAATTTTGCAATTTTGGGGCATAAATGAGTAATATTATCATCTGTACAAAGCTTACAGGTAAATTTCACCTTACGCCTTTCTTTCTTTCCCTTTCCAACATTGTTATTCGTCCTCTCATTATCACCATTGTCTTTGGGTTTATTATTATTCTTCCCACCCTTACGATTATTATTACGTACTTTCTTCTTATCCCCTCTTGGTTGTTGGTTACCATTTGGGTCGGTCAACGATTGCACAGAATGTACATATGCCAACTGAATAGGATTGGAAGACACAGATGAAATTGTCCCTCCTGCAGACCGGTTTAGAGACAACTCTTTCAAATGGCTTGTCACCGAGTATGCAGATTTCACATTGGCGGAGCCTACAATGCCATCAACATGAGGCCCAGGATTTTGTCTAGGGTCATAGTTGTACCTTGGTGCATCCGGAAGAATCTCGTATAACATCCTAGACTAAGCGTATATAAGATCTAATTATTGGGCTTTGAAGATTGCTTCTTCCTCAGATGTGACCCCAGATGTAGCAACATCCTTCAAAATAGGAGGTTGTAAGGACTTAAGGAACCATTCTAACAGGAAATCTAGGGGTATGCAGGTCTTGATCAACCTCTTTCATCTGCTCCACTCCTATATGTGATCTGAGATATGAGTGGCTTTGTCTCGGCATAAGGTCGACGAGAGTTCTAGGTCAGCATCGTAATGAACTGGCAATTGGAAGTGGTTAAGGAATACTAGCACCATCTGACTAAAGGTCCCATATGCCCCCTTAGGTATCTCTATATACCATTTTGTGGAAACCCCTATGAGGGTGCATTGAAATAATCTTAACCGAATGGAACCATCGTTAAGGGAATTCGAAGAGCACCATAAGTGAAAGGTGGTAACGTGATCACCAAGGTCCTCGCCATTCTTTCCTTCGAATTTTGAAATATCTGAAGGAAGCTTGGTGGGAACGGGGGGCCATGTAGGATCATGACACATAGGGTCATTCATAAACTTAGACAAGTTTGTCAGGTTGAGTGTGGCCAGAAAAGGGAGACGGTGTTGCATCATCTAGCCCCAAGCTCCCTGGAAAGATTGTGTTTGGGGAATCGCAACCCGTCTAGGGTTCTGGTAAGCACCATGGCCCTGTCCAGAATTGTAAGACCCTCCTTCAGGATGATTGATAAGGGGTTGGTTGGGCATCATTCAAGTAGCAACATTTTGATGAGGGTTATAAACATTTCCCCCAGCCGGAGTGGCTTCGGTTTGAGGGTTTCCCAAGGTGTGAAACTAACCCCCTCCGGGTGTAAATCAGGAGGATAAGGGTGGATTTGTCATGCCAAATGTGTTGGTTATAATCATCATAGAAGAGGTGGGTATAAAGGATGGACCATAAGCTAAATCTTGTCCACCAGGTTGGTTATTCCATCTAGAGGTAACAGGATTAGACCTGGGGTTAAAAAAAGGAATGCCTCCCACGGTAGGAGTCGTTTGAGTGACTTGAGAGCCACCAAACGAGAACGGAGTGTAAGGAGGAGTTGTGCCCCCAAGTCAAATGATAGAATTAGGGCTAGCAGCTGGGATCGAGTTTGAAAACTGCAAAGTAAAATTTGGCATACCATAGGAAAAAGGACTAGAGGCCATCGGGATGGACTGAACATTATATTCTAGTGAGTGACCAAGAGACCCAAATGGGTTCATGGCAATAGGTTGAGTATTCACTATAGGACGAGAAGCAGTGATGATAGGTTCCCTTGATACTACCACCATTGTGGTTGAAGGATTTGAATGGGTACCATTGACTATAGTAGGTGTGGGAGTCGAATGGCTCCCAGTATCTTGATGACTCAATTCAGTACTCATCCTTGTAGAACCACAAGTTTGATAAGTGGAGGTGTGTGTACCACGTTTAATAAATCTACACTTTTTAGGAGGCAAAGACTCGAAATGTGGTGGTAACTGCAATAAGCAGCAAGACTGGTGGGGAAGTTGGTCTGACTCCATAATGACTTAAGACTCAATATATAAAACAAATCCTAAGGATAACTAGTAATGAAAGAGCACACCAAAATAATCAAACGACCAATATGCACACAAATAGGATAAAGTGGTTGAAAGGGGCCTCCCTCCCTAAAGTAGGTATGCCTCGCCCAAGAGGGACCTGAGACTCCTTGCTAAATATCAGAGGTATCAGAATCAGTTATAAGGTCCCTCGTGGGCTTAACAACCAGATGGTCAGATCCCCCCGGAGAGGTAATCCTCCATAAAGGTTGTGTGTTGTCCGACCCTTATCTGACCCAGGGTACCTATAGAATAACCCTTGAAAGTACCCTATGTGGTACCTAAGTCAAGAAACTAATAAACCTTGGTATAATCGATGCACGGGTGAACATTCATAAGTCGGGTCCACCGTATGGGTAGGGTAGCAAAGGTCGAAACCTTGAAAGCACCGCCTCTCACGGAGGTAAGGCCACTAGCAATATCCCCATATATGAATAGATCCCCAGAAATATCTCTGACGCTAAGAAGGTATCAGGGGGATATCCCTTCAACTGACCTCACGCGACCTCATGTTAAACTCCAATGTAAGTGAAGCCTCCTGATATTACTGATTATATAATCGATTTCTCCACTTCCTTAGTCAGACACATATGTTGATTTAATATCCTTGGAGAAGTTTACTCACAAAATCCTATTCCAGGGCACTAAATCCTAAGCTATTTTGTGCACCCTAGAAAATAAAATCGTTACTAATCAATTTTAAATTATAGTGTTAATTTTAATGGCCTTGCTTACTCAAAAGGTGTGGTTGTGAAACTAGTGATGTTATTACTCAACAAGTAAAATAAATGAATATGAATACAATGCAAAGTCCTAACTTCAATTTCCAATAGACGATATGCTTCCTAAAAATGAAATTTTCAATTCAATTCTTCAATTCTAAATAAAAATGCAATCTTTCTTTACATGCACTAAGATAAATGACAAAGACTCAAAAGATCAAAATGTCAATCAATGTAAAATGCCTAATATTTTTGTATTTTCAATATAAGAAAAATGAAAATGCAAGGACTAAACAACAGCTTGATATAAAGACTCTATTGTGTATAGACAGAGACAATCGAACTAGGATATCAAGGATAAAAACACCCAGCCCAAGGTGCAAGGACAATCAAAATGAAAATATGAAGAGAAAGGCACCGCCCAAAAATTCAACAAAAGACAGGTTTCTTGTCATTCCACAGACACTCAGCAGTCACTACAGAGACCTAAGAAGACTTAGCAATCATCAAAACCTACCTAGCAACCACCAAACCCAACAATCAAGCAACAAAGGTTGATGTACGTGACTGTTCAAGGGAAAAGCGTGTATGTACGCAGCTTACAGAAGGACATCATGCGTATGTACGCAACTGCCAAGCAAAAACCCGTGTATAGGTGTCAAAACATAGCTAGGCTAAGGAGAAGATTAAAATACTTAGACCCAAAGTGAACAGAGGTTGTCAAGCAATCATATGACAAGAAACTCAATATGAACAAGAGAAATCTAAGGAGAAAAACACTCCAAACCCCAAAAAGAAGATTCATTCCCCAGTATGGTCGCCAATTATGTTACGAGGAAAATCTCTCTATGGCTAGGGGTAAACCACAACAGATAGGAATGACTGCAGAAATCAACACTACTCTCAAGTATGATATATAAACAAATATGTTAGAAATACAAGATAAAAGGCCTACCTCATCCAGACATTTGATGAAGTCCATCGTTGAGCAGTTGACCCAAAGCAATATACCTTCAACTAGTCCTCAACAACCAAGCAATGCAAGCATATGGTGATAATATATGATGTTATCACATTCAATAGCATAATCCATCAACATTCATAACAAATATTCCCATGGAATAATAATTCAAGTATTTTCAAGATATCAATTGGACGAGAAAAGAGTATTTCTATTAAGATATAACTAGCAGAAGTGAATAAGTTATAGACTTTCATGTCGGCACGGTTCAGAACTAAGAAACTAATTTCCTTCTAGTTGGGCCTCCACCACTTCAATCCTCCACCAAAGGCAAGCACATGTAAGAGAGACAATGGAGTTCTCAATCAGTAAGGGAAGAGCTTGGGGCTTGAACAATGTGTTCAGACTTAAAGGATAAAGGGATGCAGACTCAATGTGAAGTGAATAATTCCTCCAAAGTAACTTTTCTTTCAAAGTTGAATTCTTTCTCTTCTTTTCCATAGCTCGGATTTGGCCCATTTATAGCCTTCAAGTGGAACTGAAGGGCCAATTCGGAACATTTCCAGTATATGGAAGGCCAAGTATCATTGATCTCATGAGGTGACATGGATCTCAGGTTGGCGGACTCACAATTTCTCACCTCCATCTACAAATTCACATCACGAGTCTGACGGACTGCCATGTTGTTCTATACTTAGTTGATTCTATGATCGCAGGTTCCCGGGTTGACGGGATCGAGTTTTCATGTTCCCATGTTTCGTGAGAGACACATTGCACCAAAGAGTTTTGCAATCTACATTTTGATACTCGGACTCCACGAACTGCCTAAGTGTCATTCCGCCTACATGAATCCATTGGATCATCGCATCGTCCCACACTTAGCTAATTACGTGCCTCATACCATCATGATATCTTGGGTTTGCGGGTTCCTAGGTTCATAAAAATATCAAGTCACATATTTCCCACGTCCGTCCCCGCCACCCTCGTGCCCTTCCCAATGCACATTTACTATGCTTTTAATGATAATAACTTACCATACAGGCTCGAAAGGATGGTCATTAATAAGCGAAAGGCTCAAGGACATCTCCTATTAAATCTCATTAAAACGAGATTTACGAAGCATTATATCATATCCCTCCAACATTCATTCCTAACATCATTTAGAGCAAGGGAAAGTTCTTGTCGACTTATGGCAGCAACTCGACAACAGTTCTATGGAGATACACTGAATATTTTTGGGCGCAAGGATCAACATTTTCAATGGTCCAGGGCATATTCCTATTATTCATCTCCTTCTTCCCAGAAGGAAATAATATGGACATATGGAATTTCATGCGCATGGTGTGTCCCATAATTTTTTTATTGTAAGGAGTTGGTCACCTAGTGCCCTGAGAGATACATTCCAAGCCAATAGATCATCTAGTTGTGGGACCATTCCCCTGTCCTTTGACACCCCAAGTTTTATGTAATATGTTGAGGCTTCCCGAGCCAACGATCACCTTCAAAGGTGAAGATTGCAAGGAGTTCTTAAAAAATCATGAAAATGGATTTCACCTCTTACCTGAATTCCTAGAGAACCCAACGACCATCCCTAAGGACAACAAAAGATTGCAAGTTGGCTCATTTAAAAATCCCTTCCAGGAAATTGCATGGATTTTTACGAGAATAATAGGACAAGAAACCATGACCAACATCTCCCGGATGATTCTTTACATTCTTTATTTTACAGTCAAGTAACATGCCCTCTTTGATTGGGGTAAGTTTATTTCCATTAAAATCTCTTCCCAATTGGTGCAATACAAGAGGAGAATTTTTTTTTTATGTCATTTGATTTGGTTTTCATGATATCAGATTGTTGTGAGATCCCGAGATTATCTGTGTGCAAGAAGGTAAACTGTGAATTCGACCTAGTAATGTTTTGGTATCAAACATTATGGAGGCACAAGGCCTCCCAGCATTTTTATGGAGTCTTTAATGATTTTGTCTAAGTTTTTAAAGAATTGTTGTTTGGAAATAATGCCCCCCGAATGTTTGACCAGGCGAGGAAGTTCCTGGATAGGAAGGGGACACTAGAACAAATGGAAAATTATAATGTTATAAGGATTTTTGGATCCAAAGAAGAACCTTCTTTCCTTTCGTGCCACATTTCTGACAAAATGTTTGTTGCTGAAATAGCAAGGCAGTACACCTACTGGTTGCATTTTTCAATTAAAAGAGAAAAAAAAATTCACACCTCTACCTTGGAAAGTCCAGTATTTCATATTTAGAAATATGAACGAGATTGATGAATTCATGACCCACTTCCATGACCTCAATTTAAAACATGTTGAAAAGGTCAAAGGGTTCGACCCTAGTGTTATTTTTGTAGAACATCTATTGGTTGTTGGTTTTAGCAATTATTTCATTAACACTATTTTGAATGAAGACAGAAACAATGCCTCAAGCACTCCCTCTCATGACACCGGCGACATGGAGACAATACTTAACACCAATGAGTCGTACAAGCAGAGAGGAAAAGGTCCAGGTGAGAAAAGTGCCCAATCCCTGACTATCACACCAAAGAATACAACATCTCGGAGCAACATTCCAACGGCCTACTCAAGTAAGAAAGTCACCCACAGTTCATTAGACGGAGGAGGAGATAAGAACCATCCTTCCGACAAAATTGAAAGTTCTCGTAAACTTCCCTGAGGAAGAAAAGAAAAAACATTGTGCAATAAGAGGAGGGACCTCGAGGATAAGGTGATATCCATGACCTCTCCCTCGAGGATATGGAACTTGAAATTGACATCGATAAAGTGTTCCCCAACAACGACCAGCTGGAGAAAACTGCTCAACAGAACCCTCAGATGGAATAATTGGGATCGATACCTTCGACAAAGAATATTCTTTTGCATTTCAGATTGTTGTTTTTGACAATGAGTCCAAAATATTGATTATTGAGAAAATAGATGTAAGGAATAAGAAGGGGAAATCTCGTTCATAGATTAACCTACGGAACATGCAACCTTCCCAAATTTCCTAGATACACCAAGCAATTGGAGATGCTCTGGACAATTATATTGGATGCCTTGAAGCAGAGAATGTTGGGTTAAAGGAGCGAATCAAAGAATTGGAGGAAGCTTTAATGCCCCTTCCAATGCTTGCTAGTCCTTTAGCAATGATCGGGCCTACCACACCTGTGACAAAGTTAAAAGGATCGGAAATCCTTCTCACATTAGCCTGAGGCTATGTGGAAAAGAATATCAAGAAAAGAATGGAATTAATAACAGGGGCTTGGGAGATGTCAAAGAGCATAGTCTCTTTTGGAACTAGAGCACACACTTTTCAAGAATATCTGCAAGCATATTTAAAAAACAAGGAAGGTTTCTACCTTGATGTGGTTGTACCATTTGGTGTTAAAGTTACTAATACGAAATAATTGAGAAGAAGAAAGGAGGATATTCCTTTTTTGAACTGAATAAAACAACTGAACGCATGTTGGAAGGAAAAGGTAAAAGACCTTAATGGTAATGTTCAAGCATGTAGCTAGGCCATATGATCCAGGTGGATATCGGTGGCCACCCACCTTTGCCGACTGGCTCAAAACAATTTTCTGCCAATTTTGGCAATTTACTATTTTTAGCAGGTTTTAACTTATGGGGCCATTTTGAGGGCCTAAATGAAGGTTTTTCAAGATATAGGTTCTAAATTATAGTCAAAGGAATGATTGAGCCCCCAAAATGAATCTCCTTGATGATACCTTTCCAACGAGCTATCATACTCCTAAAACGGAGATCGTATGCAAAAGTTATGACCCCGGGAAGTTGATGTACTAACTTGCCCAAACGGGGCCCACATGACTTTTGGCGCTTCATCTCCTAGAGTTAGGTTTTTGGATGTCTAAGACTTTTGACATTCCCATTTATTGTAAAAAGGCCTTAATAGCCTCATTGTAACCATATTCTTGCGAATGCGAGTAGCCATCACATCTCTTCTCAGAGATAAGCTACCACCATTCTAGCGAGTCTTTCACTCTGTATTTTTACAGTCTCTGTACATTTCTTTCATTAATAGAAATCGTGTATTACTGTATCTCTGTGTTTATGGTTGCATCTCTGATATATTTATGTTATATTATTGGATATACGCGATATCTCTGTGCATTTCTTTATTATATCTCCGCTCTCATTTCGTGCCGAAAATAATCTGGATCACCGTAACTAGAAGAGAAAAATTATTCAAGAAGCTAACTGAGATAGATCTATATGGCAGCACCAATGAGGTCCAAGACCCGAAATTTATACTCAACTCATTGTTATTAACCAAGCAAGCATTTGACGAACAAGTTGAGATCTTTAAAGGGTTGTCATTTGAAAATTTCTATGGCATTCTTGAATATGGTGAAGATGACGTGGAAAACTGGCTAGTTGATTATTCGATTAAAAACCAAGATATTGAAGAAGCATTGCAGAACATTTCTATTCATCTAAGGGACTTGGAAGGTTAACTCTTCAATATAATAATCTGGCATGAAATCAATGTGGCGCCAATGAGGAGCTACATCGAGGAGTGGTTCAAAAAGGTTGTCGACAAGCTCACCAATGAAGGGAAAAGGACGGTTGAGATGGTTCTTGTAACTGCCAGGGAGTGCCATAAAAGGACATCAGCGAGCAAGTGACAAACCATGAGATACCATCATAGTAAGTTCATATTGATCACATATTTATGTCTTTATCAAGCACTTCATCCAGTTACTCCACCTCTTTAAATAGAAAGGTTTAACCGAAGACTGATATTTTCCTTTTTCTTCTTACCAAGTTGTGCTACCTTCTGTCGCCCACTTTCTTGTTTCTACAAACTTCATTCTTATACATATTTTTTTTATGGTCCGCGGGAGCCCCAATCCCAGTCATTATGACAAACGCATTTTAATTTTAGAGAATATGTATTGAACTATATTTTTTTTATAAATTCCAAGAGAGCTATTTTGGGAACAATCTCGACTGTACTTTGTAACCAAGTTTTTTTTTAATATAAAGTATTTGAGTTTGATCTATCATTATCTCCATTTGAGTTTCCCATGTGCTACTCTATCAGAGTTCTCTTATGCATTCGAATCATTTTCTTTCAGTTTTCATGTGAACATAAATATTTAGCCCTACTATGATGGATGTGAGGAATTTTGTTTATTTGCTTTTAAATGTATGAATGTGTGTGTGTTTCCTGGTCCATTCTCAAGAACTCTCTTTTAAAATAAAATAAAAATATTTTATATTTTCTGTTTTACTTTCCTTTGACGGACTTCTTTAAAAGTCCCACATTTTATAAATCTCGGTCATAGGAGTACCACCTTTATAAAAATGCAGGAGGGTTTGCATCCTCGTGAGGTTGTCCTTTCGGTCGTGATGGATTCAATCATCAACAGCAGGTCACCAAAGCTTTTGTATGAACTTTCAATGGTGAACGCGCTAAAATTGGGGATATAGAATTGCATATAGATGAAGAATTAATAAACATAGTGACTAAATTGCCATTAAAAGGGGAATGTTGGTCTAAGAGAAAAAGGGTGAAGGATATTCCTTGGTTTGAAATCTTGGTTTCTCCCGAATGAAAGTACGATTACAAAGGGATTCCCATATCTTCAATTAAAGAAAAATGGCATTTTATGTTAGTAGCTATTAAGGGATTTATCACCTGTGAGGATAGATATAGCCTTTTCTTTATTTATCACTTTCGTCTTTTAATGGTCTTCATGGATTATGAATTGAACGTCTTGGTGTTATTTCTTAAAATCCTGTCTAAGATGGCACATTTATATCAGAGAAATAATCTCAATTCATAAAGAAATGTCTTTCATCACGGTTTAGTGAAAAATCTGATTGAATTTCAGTTAGAATAGAATGTTGATTCTTGGGAAAAGTTTGTGAAAATAAATAATTTTCAGGTAAAATTTGAGGCAGAATTACAATCTCACTTTTCTGAGGTTGAAATCCCAAATACTGTAGAAGATCTTGTTTTTCCTTACCCTCAATTTTCTACTCCTCTGCAAAACACCATGAGGGTTACTCGCAGTCAAACTGTAAATTTTAGCTTTAGTCTAGAGTCATGTGTTTTCGATGAAGCGACTCATGTTTCTTCCAAAGCTTCCAAGAAAACCGTAGTTTCCTCGCTTGCATCTAAATACAACACACATGTTACCAAAAAGAACAATGATTCCATTAGTCTAGTCGATTTTATGAACAAGAGGCAAGGAAGGAAAATATACAGAATGTCCATAAATAAATCTATGAAAAATTCGAAAGCTAGTTCTCCTATCCAGGTTGAGGATGAAGAGTTGGTTACAAATCAGGAAGTATCTTCCCCACAAAACATTTCTCTGCGGGAACCAATTGAAAATGTTTCTAAAGAAAAAGAGAAGGAGAAAACTGAAATCGATCCCAATATGGAGGTTTCCTTTTGGAAGGACAAATATTATTCAATGTTTCCAGTGTTACATGCTAATATAATTGATTTGGAATTAGAAAATCAACTTTTTAGGTCAAAAAATAAATCTCTAATCGATGTCCAGAGGAGACAAGTTTGAGGTTAGGTTCGAGGTTCTAAACAAGATAAAAAGAAAGACGCAGTTAACATTAACTCACCAAGAGTTGATATTTTCGCTAATTTGGAATTCAAGACCATTCCGAGTAACATTCAGTGATAAAAATGTTTTAGTTATTAGTATGAGTTTATAATTTTTTAGTTTAGTTTGTATTTTTGTTAATTTTAGTTATTAAAAGAGTAGCTACATAATTTCAAATTCTGTAGCAACTCTAATTTTTGTTTTTATGTTTTATTAACTTCTTCTTTTTTTGTTTCTTTTGTTTTACAAGTGTAAAAGGAATGTCCTGAAAAATACGGGAAATGGGAAAATTAGTTTCCAGACAGAATTCTAAAATTAAACTGTTAGTAGTTTTTTATTTCATGTGCTTAGTTAATTTAGTTTGGGGAAGTAAACAATTTTGTTATTTTCCCATTCTAAATGGATAATTGTTTATGGTTATGGAAGTCAATTTCTTTTTTTTAATTCCTTCAATATAAAATAGAGAAGGAAAAACAATTAGAGAGGGGGGAGTTTCAATTTTTTGAAAGAAGAACAAAGCTTATGTATTGTTGTACAAGTCTCTGTTTTGATATATTATTCTGAATCTCTTTCTAACTTTGAATATTAATACAAGCAATCAGTATTTGGTATTGTTATTGATATTTGAGTGTTCATTTTTAAAATCAAAGTCTTTTCTGGATTATGTGTTGACAATATTAAATATTGATTTAGTTAATTACTGCTAATAAATTAGATCAATTTAATTTATATTTAACACATCATTTCTGTGATTATTACGTATATGAATTATTGTTGGGATTATAAGTTTGTACTAATTATTTAAACAGATTTATTAATTCATTTTCAGTGGATATAACCAAACTTTTGATTCGAAGATCTATATCTTTAGAACATTGTTTATTTTACTTTAATTCATGTACTATTTGAATTTGGGCCCAAGCATTATATTTTCTTTTTAGTTTTATTGGCTTTAGTTCATTTGTTTTACTTTCATTAAAAATACCTCTCATTCTTAAAGAAAAAATAAATTCGTTTTTCATAAAGGTAACTTTTATGATAATTTGAATTAAGCTATTTCTTGTAGATAGTTTGAAATCTGTATATATTTATATTTCAGTTTGTTATTCAATAAGATATAAATTTTCTTCAATCAATTAGAAGGTGTATATTTTTTAGATTTAGTTTTTTGTAGATTAGGATAGTTATAGGTAACTGGACCTAAACCAGTCGGAATTGCCATTTACAATGGATAAGGGTCTAATTGGGATCCTGACTGGGTGAATTCCTAAATGTTTAACATGGTCATATTTTACTATCAACATTTTGGCACTAGAAGGAGGGCCATCTCATAATGAATGGTCGAAAAAACCAACAAAACTAAAGACCATTCAAGTAGATCAAATTCACCCACGATATCTTTTGTTACTACACAGTTAGAATCTCCAATTCAAAGAATTGTAAGTGATATATTTCTTCCAGATTTCTTAGTTCTCCAGAGTTTCAACAAATAAAACAACAAATAGAAGAGATTAGAAATCAAGGAGAAACTTCTCAAGGATATTCCGATTCTATATATTTTGTTATTCAAGAATTAGGTGTTCTTACAAGAGCACATAGACAGAGGTTAGGTATTGAACCTATTAATTTTCAAATTCTTGTCCAGATTAGAAAAACCTTAATTAAAAATGTCGGAAATAATTCTCCCTCGACTCCTCCTCTACATATGTCTCATATTCCATATCCTCCTCCATCACCTCCTCGTCAACCAAATATTGTGACTGGAGTACCGAGAATGCCTTGGAGAACTCTGGGAGCAATCAATGTTCCTGGAAATCAACATAATTTACCTAAAAATACAGATAAATGGTTACCAAAGTTTAATCTAGAATCAAAAGAAACTCCTGATGATCATATCAACAAATTTATGTTAGTTGTTAATCTGATAAGTGTTGAGAATGAATACGTTGTATGTAGAATTTTTCTATATACTTTTGAAGGAGAAGCTTCTACCTAGTATTTCTCATTACAATCTAATTCCATTACTAATTGGGATACTTTCAAGGATTTATTCATTAATAAATTTGGGGATGATAAGTCTTCATCTATTTTATTAGTAGAATTATCCAAAATTAGAATGGGTCATGTTATCGCTCAGTTTGTAGTCTAGGCCAAGCAGCTGATAGGTAAGGGTCAAACTGGCGTAACAGGAGCTTCTCCACCCACTGTCACCTCGATGGGGGGCTCTTTCTATTTAGGGTGGCTAAACCCAAGGGAGACGTCCCTGACAATCTGGGGTTTTGAAAGGCAAAGGTTTTCAAAAGGATCAAGGCAAGTTTTCCCTTTCACAGATTACCGCCAAGAAGATAGTCAAAATGAAGATACACCACAAAGGAGGTGCATGTTTGCGAGATAAGGCAACAATAACACTAATACATGCAACAATGGTTAACACTTCATTTAATCAATGACTATCTTTATTATATATGAGCACATATAATAGTAATTATTGACAAAGTCAATGATTGCAATATTGATTATGATTTATAATATTACTTCTCAATAGATACTGGAAATGATATAGCATTCAATATAAATAATTAATCCTTGAATTAACACAATGCATCAAATATCATTAAATACTCATATAAGACAGGGTTGCTACGTCAAGATTACTAGAGGTGACGTCAGCTTTTCTTTAGGGTTAGTTTGGTAGACAAAGAGGTGAACGTTTTGTTATTTTTCCAATGAAAACTATCAATACATCAATGTCTATCAATAAGATGACTAAGCCACAACGTTTCATATCAACCAACAACTCAAAAGAGACATGACATCATCATCAATCTAGGTTTAGTTAGATGTTAGGGTTAGTTAGGGTTTCAAATTTAAGAGTTTTGAAAAGATGTGTTGGCACAATAAACTCAACGTTGGAGAGATAGACTAGTGCCTTAGGGTATTATGGAGTCAGAAATGAAGGCTAAGTCTCGGGAGAATCTAAATCTAAGGACAGGAGAGTTAGGCTCTATAGTGATGCAATGGTAGGGCCATAGAGTCAAAACCCTAAGGGGAGGAGGCTCATTCCGGTGTTGCTTAAGAAAGGCCTCATGCTCCTCCCTCTTTCCTTAAAAATCCTTGGAAAAAACGGCTAGCTTCAAAACATAAGTCTAGGGGTGAAAAGTGTTGCAAAGGCAAGGCCTTTCAAACCCTAAAAGTCAAAACCCTAGGTGTAAAATCAATTAGGCCCAGGACGTCTTCTTTCTTCAACTTATGTTGAAAAGCTAACTTAGAAAAAAGGGGAACTAGTTTAGCAACAACTAGGCTATATTCTCCTTAATCAAATGGCTAAACAAGTTTTCTATCATGGGGACATATAGCAAGGACCTACTTGTGTGCTTGCTACCTAGGGTTTCAATGATTAAGCAAAATAATAACAATGTAACCATAAATGCAAGATATTTAACCTACAACCATTCATTCAAGAAGTTTTGCATGAGAAATACACTTACAAATCATGAAGAGCTTATCAAACCCTAGTTGTAAACCTTCCAATGATATAAAACACCATAAAAATGCCAAGAATGATCCTCCTCAAGAGTTGCGCCTCACTTCCAAGAGAAATAATACCAAGACAAAAGACTAAAAATGATTCTCTCACAAGACAGTGAGTTGTGTTATATCAAAATGAGAGGCAATGTCCTCTATTTATACCAATATTATGACCTTTACTTACAAAAATAGGTCATTAAAACAGCCGACAAGGCTGACTAACAATATTACACTGTTTATCACATTAAATGCTAAAAATGTTACAATATCAGCTAAAAAGGAGACGTCAGGCCCCTCTGAGGGAGACGTTGGCCCTTTTTGGGCAAGCTCAGCATTCAGTGAGCAGAATGTCGGCCCTTATGGGGCTCCTGCAAGATGCCACACGTTCCAAATGACCCCAGCACACTGCCACACGCTCCAGAAAACGTCCAGTTGCCTCAGGTGACGTCCTGTCCATCAAAAGCAATTGTCTCATCTGCAGTGGGTGATCCCCCCAAGGCCGGGCTCTGCTATGGTGTCCTGGTGGAACGTCCTTCTGTCTTCTTTGTGCAAATGCTCATCACGACGTTGTCCTGCCTCTGCCATCCCAGAAACCATCTGATGGGCTCTCCAGCCCCATGGAGGTACGAACTAATCATATCCCCAGGTGTACCGGTCCACTGGTACCTGTCCGTCGGGTATGGTCCTACACATCAAAGACTGCGCCCTCCATGGGCTCATCAGTCCTTGGGATCATAGCAATGTCAGTCATATTTCATCATGAAATTTATCAAATACATGCATGAGATCCCTAGCATATCATCTAAGAGCTCAAAGATATTACACAGATCTACTATACAACGCTGAAGGAGACCAACAGAACAACCTATTGGGCCAATACCCACAAGAAATGGAAAGTTTCCTCAGAAGATCATTCAAGCCATGTTTTTATGAGGTTATGTGGTCTAGGGATGTCTAGTCACAGTAAGACCAAGGGCAAGTGTTGTCTGTGGGTGCCTTTGTAGGAGGCGAGTTGTACCCGTCATGGATGCATTTTTTCCAAGCCCTTTATTTCTTTTCTTTCTTTTTTACTTCAAGGTCTGACCAGAGGACACTGCCTTGGCGTGGTGACCAGAGCTGACAGTG
The DNA here is from genome assembly GCA_009831015.1 of Picea engelmannii. NCBI lineage: Eukaryota > Viridiplantae > Streptophyta > Pinopsida > Pinales > Pinaceae > Picea > Picea engelmannii. The sequence goes on along the minus strand of ML790577.1, from coordinate 107,248 downwards.
TTACCCACTGGTATCTTCACAGAAATGATAAGGTTGGCTCGTGATGAGACCCCCTATCCTTGGCCATGCAACCAAAGGTCACTGCCCTGGCATGGTGACCAGATAGTGGCAATGTCATACTGTTGGATACCTATGAACATAATGGGTCGGCTCATGATGAGACCTCCCATCCTCTTGGTTAGGTCTTGTTTTTTATTATTTTTCTTAGGGTCCCTTTAGTTTCTTATCGAGGGACCTTTTATTGCCTTCTCAGGGATCCCCTGGGCGAAGCATCTCTAGGTTTCATTTCGTATGGATTTTATCTTTTACCAGCTGCTTTTACCCCCTGGGCCTTTAGCCCCTTCTTCCCACAAGACAAAGTGAAACCCTCAAAAGGTCATCCTAATGGTCGGACTAGGGGAATGGGATAGATGTGCAGGAGATAAGATGTAAAATGATAAAATGGTGGGAGCGGACGATGGCTCTGCAAATCCCCCTTGGTGGATAACCAAAACCCATGAATACAAGATTGCTAAGTCACCCCATCAATCACCCCAACAATGGTCAAGTGGATTAGTGTAAGATCCAAGCAGTCATCAGAAATGAAAGGAACCTAATGCATATATAAGAAGGTTGTAATGATCAAACATGACACATACCATGATACCTTGGACCAATTACCTCGTGGAGCAAGAGTCCTCTTCGATGCAAGTCCAAGCCTGTGGTGATGGAAGCTGCTACTGCTAACAGGACAAGTCTGGCGAAGAACAAGAAGGATGGGCCCTCCAGGGCCATGCTCAGGTCAATCCTGCTCTCGGTACTTCATGTGTAGGACATGTGGGCCTCGAGACATGATCTCCTAGTTATCCCTCGATATCGGGGATAACATCTGGCTCCAACTTGGGGACATGTGCTAACCGTAGAGCGCATGAGAACCTCTGCAATCTCTAGCATAAACCTGTAGACCTACTCATACTTGACAAGAAAGCATCAGCGACAAAAGGTGGGGTGGTATTGCCACCCCGCAAAATAATATATGTATACATATGAGATAAAACAATCAAGATGCATATATAAGGGAAACAAACAATAAATGCAGATGGTATAATACACGGAAATGCCTACCTACACATACTTACCTGTATAATCATGTCCCACCACCTTGGTGGGGTTTGAGGAGGCGTCCGTTGATGGGTAATGGGCGCCTTCTTCCTTCTAAGGTGGACAAGTAATAAGAGTTATCTACTGATTCCATTCTGACCTTGAAGGGTTCGAGCCATGATTGTATACTTCCCTTTACATTAGTAGGCTCTCCTTTCTGAATATCCCACATCCATACTAACTCTCCCTCCTTGTATTTCGGACCTTGCGTTTTTCAGTTCCTTGAACAACCCTGGTGTATTGTACTAAGGGAGGTGGGTGGGTTTCTGGAGTAAAGGTTTCTTGTTGGGACGGATGTATCTGCACATCGTTTTCATTCTTTGGTCTTTTCAGTATTTTCACCGTCCCTACTTCTTTACTTTGAAATTGGCATAGAAGTTGTTGATATTCTTCTTTCTTGGGCCACTCAATCTGGTCAAAGTCTTCTTTTGTAGTAAAGGGCATGTCTTCCGGAGAGTATTCTTGAAGAGTTTGTATCACATCTTTTTGCGCTTCATTCTCAACAGGGGCAACATCATGTACATGAGTTCCAGTTAGTGTCACGTTGAGTAATCGTCCAGTTGTCCCATTCTTCAAAGGTAATCGCAGAAAAGTGAGATCCATCTCAAGGGACCCGCCTATCATTGCACCAAACTTCCTAGACAAAAGCATTCCCCACAAATCCAGGACATCAACAACTATAATATCTATTCGAATTGTCTTCTCGGGGAATTCCTTCAGTTGTACTTCAATATTTTCAATTACACCATGTGTGGGTATAGATTTGGATTCAAATCCACACACGTTTCTGTAAGGCCTGGTTACCTTTAGGCCCATCTGCTGCATGACTTTGAGAGACATCATGTTTGAACCAACACCTGTATCCAGGATGCAGTTGTTGAGATATTTATTGTTCATCATAAGGGTCATGAAGAAAGGAGGATTTTCACCATAGTGGATTCTGAAATGATTAGCTTGTAACATAATTGGGGGGTCCACAGGCTCAACCGTTTCTGAAAAGAAGTTGTTGAAGCGTTCTTTAATATAAGGGATCTTAATGGCTTCTTTTAGAGGAACATTCACATGCATTTTCGACAAAGCTCCTTCAAGGTCAAAATCAAGGGTAATCTTGTCGGCTTTGGGATTTTTAGGAGGAGGAACTTCAGAGGATTTTGACTAATCATTTGCAGGTTGACTTGGGTTCCTTCTCCGATACACTTGAACTTCTTGCTTTTTTAGCTTCTCACGTGATTCTTGATCCAAGTTGTTGATTATGACTAACCTTGCTTCTCGGGCTGCTTCCTTCAGGGCTTGTTTATGTTCTTCATCAGTGATGTTTATCTGAGGGAAATCTGAGAAACAGTCAAAGTTGTTGACTTGTTGCTGGCTAGTATTATAAGGACACTCGTTCTCCCAATGTGCTTCACTGCACTCCAGACACCAGGGGTTTTCATCAAAAGCATTTGCAGAGGCCAGTGTATTTGGGACTTCATTTTCATTCTTTGGTTTGTAATTTTTATTTCCCTTTTGGAATGGCCCTTTGAATGGGGGTCTAGGCGCCTGGGTCTGGGACTTTTCAAGTCTCACAATCCGGTTCATCATTTCCTCTTGATTCTTCATGATGCTATCTACTGAGGCTTGTAGTTTACTGATACTGGTGCAGAGATCCGAAGTGGGCTCAACATTGTGTACCGTTTTCTGCTTGACATCTATTTTCCCCCTAGGGTTGGCAAAAGGCTCAATCTTGGATGAAAGAAGGTTTCCTTCAATCTTTGTTGCAAGATCTTGGGCTTATTGAATGGATTGAGGGTCTGTGTCTCTGAGGAGATACCCTAATTGGCCATTGAAAGATCTAGTATAAATGTGAACAAGATAATCATCTTTCGGATGATGGCTTGGGGGAATTCGTTGGAGTAAGGCTTCGAATCTGGTATGAAACTCCCGAATGGATTCATTCTCACGTCCGGTAATTCCATTTAGTCGGGTGAGCAACATGTTCAGGTCTTCCTTGATGCTCCACCTTATGAGGAATATTTCTTCAAGTCTATCCATGGTCTTAATGCTTTCATCAGGTAGGCCAAGATACCAACGTCTTGCAGCATCATAAAGGGCAACAGAGAAGAGCTTCATGACCAAGTCTTCAGCGTCATCACTAATGGGGTGAAGCTGAAAGAATGCCTAGAAGTTACTCATATGCTCTTCAGCACTAGTAGCATCAATGCTGGTAAACTTAGGCAACCACTTCTCATATTTAGGTGGCATTTACCTAGGGTAACCAGGTATGGCTGACATGTCTAAAGGCTTGAACAAGGTAGATGACCATTGCCTCTGATTGTTGATTGGGTTTGTAGTACCAGTCTGAGAAGTAGACATGTTTAAAGGAAGTCTCTTTCCAAAAAGTGACTTGACAACAGGTGAATTAGCAGGAGGCTTCCTTCTGAAAGCTAGAGGAGGGTTATTGAACCTCCTTTTTGTTTGTGGAGTCGCCAGATAGTTTCCCTGAAACTACCAAAGAGTAGGGGAAAAAATTTGTAGTGGAGTCGCCAGGTAAGCTTGTAAGAAAGGATTTCTGAGGCAAGGCTTACCAAAGGTTTGTCGTTGAGGAAGATTGACTCAGTGTTCCCCGACAACGGCGCCAAAATGTTATCTCTCAGTTTGTAGTATAGGCCAAGCAGCTGATAGGTACTGGAAATGATATAGCATTCAATATAAATAATTAATCCTTGAATTAACACACTGCATCAAATATCATTAAATACTCATATAAGACAGGGTTGCTACGTCAAGCTTACTAGAGGTGACGTCATCTTTTCTTTAGGGTTAGTTTGGTAGACAAAGAGGTGAACGTTTTGTTATTTTTCCAATGAAAACTATTAATACATCAATGTCTATCAATAAGATGACTAAGCCACAACGTTTCATATCAACCAACATCTCAAAAGAGACATGACATCATCATCAATCTAGGGTTAGTTATACGTTAGGGTTAGTTAGGGTTTCAAATTTAAGAGTTTTGAAAAGATGTTTTGGCACAATAAACTCAACGTTGGAGAGATAGACTAGTGCCTTAGGGTATTATGGAGTCAGAAATGAAGGCTAAGTCTCGGGAGAATCTAAATCTAAGGACAGGAGAGTTAGGCTCTATAGTGCTGCAATGGCAGGGCCATAGAGTCAAAACCCT
>ML790577.1:30996-102772 GCA_009831015.1 Picea engelmannii | reverse complement strand
AGGACAGGAGAGTTAGGCTCTATAGTGCTGCAATGGCAGGGCCATAGAGTCAAAACCCTAAGGGGAGGAGGCTCATTCCGGTGTTGCTTAAGCAAGGCCTCATGCTCCTCCCTCTTTCCTTAAAAATCCTTGGCAAAAACGGCTAGCTTCAAAACATAAGTCTAGGGGTGAAAAGTTTTGCAAAGGCAAGGCCTTTCAAACCCTAAAATTCAAAACCCTAGGTGTAAAATCAATTAGGCCCAGGACGTCTTCTTTCTTCAACTTATGTTGAAAAGCTAACTCAGAAAAAAGGGGAACTAGTGTAGCAACGGCTAGGCTGTATTCTCCTTAATCAAATGGCTAAACAAGTTTTCTATCATGGGGACATATAGCAAGGACCTACTTGTGTGCTTGCTACCTAGGGTTTCAATGATTAAGCAAAATAATAACAATGTAACCATAAATGCAAGAGATTTAACCTACAACCATTCATTCAAGAAGTTTTGCATGAGAAATACACTTACAAATCATGAAGAGCTTATCAAACCCTAGTTGTAAACCTTCCAATGATATAAAACACCATAAAAATGCCAAGAATGATCCTCCTCAAGAGTTGCGCCTCACTTCCAAGAGCAATAATACCAAGACAAAAGACTAAAAATGATTCTCTCACAAGAGAGTGAGTTGTGTTATATCAAAATGAGAGGCAACGTCCTCTATTTATACCAATCTTATGACCTTTAATTACAAAAATAGGTCATTAAAATAGCCGACAAGGATGACTAACAATATTACACTGTTTATCACATTAAATGATAAAAATGTTACAATATGAGCTAAAAAGGAGACGCCAGGCCCCTCTGAGGGAGACGTTGGCCCTTTTTGGGCAAGCTCGACATCCAGTGAGCAGAACGTTGGCCCTTCTAGGGATCCTGCAAGCTTCCACACGTGCCAAATGACCCCATCACACAACCACACGCTCCAGAAAATGTCCAGTTGCCTCAGGTGACGTCCTGTCCATCAAAAGCAATTGTCTCATCTATAGTGGGTGATCCCCCCAAGGTCGGGCTCTGCTATGGTGTCCTGGTGGAACGTCCTTCTGTCTTCTTTGTGAAAATGCTCATCACAACGTTGTCCTTCCTTTTCCATCACATCAACCATCTGATGGGATCTTCATCCCCATGGAGGTCCGAACTAACCATATCCCCATGTGTACCGGTCCACTGGTACCTGTCTGTCGGGTATGGTCCTGCACATCAAAGACTACACCCTCCATGGGATCATCAGTCCTCGGGATCATAGCAATGTCAGTCATATTTCATCATTAAATTTATCAAATACATGCATGAAATACCTAGCATATCATCTAAGAGCTCAAAGATATTACACAGATCTACTATACAACGCTGAAGGAGACCAACAGAACAACCTATTCGGCCAATACCCACAAGAGATGGAAAGTTTCCTCAGAAGATCATTCAAGCCATGTTTTTATGAGGTGATGTGGTCTAGGGATGTCTAGTCACATTAAGACCAAGGGCAGGTGTTGTCTGTGGGTGCCTTTGTAGGAGGCGAGCTGTACCCGTCATGGATGCATTTTTTCCAAGCCCTTTATTGCCTTTATTTTTCCTTTATTGCTTTTCTTTCTTTTTTACTTCAAGGTCTGACCAGAGGACACTGCCTTGGCGTGGTGACCAGAGCTGATAATGTTACCCACTGGTATCTTCACATAAATGATAAGGCTAGCTCGTGATGAGACCCCCTTTCCCTTGGCCATGCAACCAAAGGTCACTTCCCTGGCGTGGTGACCAGATAGTGGCAATGTCATACTGCTGGATACCTATGAACATAATGGGTCGGCTCGTGATGAGACCTCCCATCCTCTTGGTTAGGTCTTGTTTTTTATTATTTTTCTTAGGGTCCCTTTAGTTTCTTATCAAGGGGCCTTTTATTGCCTTCTCGGGGATCCCCTGGGTGAAGCATCTCTAGGTTTAATTTCTTATGGATTTTATCTTTTACCAGCTTCTTTTACCCCCTGGGCCTTTAGCCCCTTCTTCCCACAAGACAAAGTGTAACCCTCAAAAGGTCATCCTAATGGTCGGACTAGGGGAATGGGATAGATGTGCAGGAGATAAGATGTAAAATGATAAAATGGTGGGAGCAGACAATGGCTCTGCAAATCCCCCTTGGTGGGTAACCAAAACCCATGAATACAAGCTTGCTAAGTCACCCCATCAATCACCCCAACAATGGTCAAGTGGATTAGTGTAAGATCCAAGCAGTCATCAGAAATGAAAGGAACCTAATGCATATATAAGAAGATTGTAATGATCAAACATGACACATACCATGATACCTTGGACCAATTACCTCGTGGAGAAAGATTCCTCTCTGATGCAAGTCCAAGCCGGTGGTGATGGAAGTTGTTGTTGCTAACAGGACAAGTCTGGCGAAGAACAAGAAGGATGGGCCCTCCAGGGCCATGCTCAGGTCAATCCTGCTCTCGATACTTCATGTCTAGGACCTGTGGGCCTTGAGACATGATCTCCTAGTTATCCCTAGATATCGGGGATAACAGGTCCTAAAGAAAAAATTAAAGATTTGAATCAAAGATTCATTAAACTTCTTGATCTTGGATCTTTTCATTGAAGTGACTTATAAAGAATTGCATTAAATGAGCATAAATTAAAGTGCATAATTAAAGAAGGAAACTCTCAATAATGAAGAGACATAAGCATCAAATATGAACACAAAAACTTGATAATAGAGTTCGTCCTTGTTGGATTACGTCTCTGGGTCCTACTCTCAAATGGGTAGGCCTTTTTATTAACTCAGCAAAAGAATTTGGAAAAATACATGAGTATACCTCATTCTGGAATCAAGCTGCATAATCTTTGCTCGGATCGGAAAAAAGACAACACCTTTGAATTTGTGGCATTGAATTATCCAAAAATGACTGTCTCCATGCTTCAATTCGACTCTCACTCCCGGGCCCAGGAGAAACTCTGTCTCGATTTTTGTGCCCTGCAAACTGCAATAAATTCTGAGAAAAATGTCTCAAAAAATGTGACGGTTGTACCCTCATGCGCCTCCCTCTTCAGCACTAGTCGGATGCAATTTTCAAATATATTTTCTGGGCTTTGTAAACAATGGAGGTCGTTGGCCTATTTGTTGGTAGAGCATGTATTAAGGCATTGATAGACGTCAAGGTCCCGGGGTCGATCCCGCAGGCCTCCCCTTTTGGGGGTTTTGTTGTAACATATGTATACATTAGTACTTGGTTGTTCCGCCAATATTAGCAGTGGTTAAATATGACGATTGGTTGCCATATTTGGCGAGGTCCCACCGGATTTGGCGGACCCACCAATATTTTATATTTTTTTTGAAATTTCATTCTCGTGTTGTCATTGGGCATTTTCCCATTTCCACGTGGAAGCCCATGACTAGGCCATGTGGCATCCAACCATTGGGCCATGTCAACCAATTGTACCATCACCTGCCATGTCAACATACGACCTACCACGTCAAACTACCACATCAGCCTGCCACATCATCATATGGTCTGCCACGTGGTTGTACGTACTGCCACATGGTGCATTTTTACTGGTCCATGGAATGACATGAAAATGCCAAATATCAGTGACACGTGTCATCCTTTGGTATTGTCATTTCACCATGCTGACATCATCATGACACATGTCACCTCCTGTGTTTGTCATGTATGTTGTACGGATGTTGATGTCATATGTACTGATGCTAACGTCAACAGTACGGATGTTGACTCATCCCCTGTTGACTAGGCTAGGTTGACCAAATTTTTACCGTGAATATATTTCAATCTGTAACTCAGTTTGACAAGACGTTTATGTTGTTGGAAAGATTGCAACATGCTCTTTGCGATGATGTTATTTTCACTGAGTTTTGATAACTTTGAATTTTTTCCGTTTTTGTATCTATTGAGGTCATTCTAAGCTTCCTGATTTGATTCTACGAGTTATGAGTTGTCCTTAGTCTTCTCTGGATCCTTTTTGGATCATGCTTTCCCACTGAGATATTTTTGGACCACCAAAATATTTCATCAATCAACAAATAAGTGAGGGAAGAGTTCCCTCACCTTGTCCTTCTCAATCCACTTTGCCTTGCTTGGATGTGTTCCCTTTAGGCCTACTCAAAGATAATCAACATCACCCCTACATGAATTCCTCGTTCTTTTGTCTAGGATGATATCTTCCTTTAACTCATCCAAGTACTCAGAAGAAAACTCATCCACTGAAGGTATTGAAACTTCCTCATCCTAATCCATGATCATGGGAGGCTCAAAAAGTTTAAAGTTCTCTACATTTATAACTGAGTAAATCTGCATATAAATGGAATATCCAGACGAAAAGCATTGGTACCACTTTTCTCCAAAATAGTGAAGGGTCCATAATGAATGGGCTTGATTTTCTTTCCTTCACCCTTCAATCTCTCCTTGTTGATGTGAAGCCATACCTAGTCTCCAACCTCAAACTGATGATCAACCTTGTGTTTGTCTTTCCAAGCTTTATATTGTGCTTGAAATTTCTCCAACTATTCCCTGGCTGCTTGGTGTACCTGTTGGATCCTCTTGATGAACTTGTGGGCTCTGCCCTCATTTCTTTCTTCATTTGAATAGGCATCTCTCCCATACATCAAGTCCAAAGGAACTTTAGGTAGGTACCCAAAACATGTCTCAAAAGGCGAACACTGAGTGGAGGAATGTAAGGCTCGATTGTAAGCATGTTGTACATAGGGTATATTTTCATCCCACAACTTGGGATGCTTGTTGCAGTAGCCTCGAAGAAAAAGTACCACTATTCGATTTACAACCTCTGTCTATCCTTCAATCTATGGATGGAAACTAGTGCTCCTCTTCAATTTGGTGTCCATAATTCTCCACAAGCTTGTCCAAAAATCCCCAAGGAATCGAGTATCTTGATCCGAGATAATGGATGTGGGTAACCCAAAGTGAACCCAAACATACTGAAAGAAGAGATTAGCAGTCTGCTCAGTAGTGATCTGCTTTTTACATGGCATTAAGATACACATTTTGTTAAACCTATCCACTACAACATACAAATAGTCATGACTCCCTTTCAACATTGGTAAACACCCTACAAAATCCATGGAGATACTTTCCCATGGATGGGATGGAACAGGTACTGGTGAGTATAGCCCCAATTTTCTATTAGTGGGCTTACAAGTACAACACATCACACACCCCTTTACATATTTAGTTACAATTGCTTTCATTTAAGGCCAGTAACAAAATTTATGTAAATGAGCCATAGTTTTTCTTACCCCAAAATGCCCAAACACAAGAGAAGTGTGAGCTTATCATATTACATGAACTCATTCACTTGTAGGACTACATAGCTTTCCAAGATGGTAGAATATTTTTCCCTGCAAAAAATAGTTCTCTACCCGTGCACCATGGGTTAGCTTCTCATATACTTCTTTAAAATCTTCATCAATGGCATATTGTTCCACATAGCTATCATGAGATAAAGAAGTAGTCTTCAAAATAATAGAAGCAGTAATAGGAGGTCTAGAAAGCATATCAGCTACCTTGTTACTTGTACCCATTTTGTACTTGATTACCAAATGAAATTGTTCTAGGAAACCCATCCATCTATAGTTTCGAGATTGTTGCAGTTTGGTTTGTGCTTGGAGATACTGTAAGGGTTGGTGATCTGTATGTATGATTGTTTCCTTCCCTAACAAGTAGTGTTTCCATTTCTTTACACTTTGAACTAATGCATACAACTCTTTATCATATGTAGGATAGTTAACAATAGCTTGTTTAAAAGCTTCAGAGTGGTAACAGATAGTCTTACGATATTACATAAATATTGCACCCATGGCATATCTATTGGCATCTGTCTCAATCTCAAAGGGTTGTTGAAGATTCGACAATGCTAATACTAGTGTGGTACTGATCTTTTCCTTCAAAGTGTCGAAATATTTGTGTTTCTTTCCTCCCCACTGAAAAGTGTTCTTCACACTGGTTAAGGCATGCAAATGAGTAGCTATGAAGGATAAGTTTGAAATCAACCTCCTCCAATACTGGACTACACCTAAGAAGTTCTATATCTTGGTTACATTTTTTGGCTCAGGCCAATTTACAATTACATCAATTTTGGAAGGATCAATTTTTAATTGTCGTCCTCCTACAATATGACCTAAGCACACAAGTGCAGTCTTACGAAATTCACATTTGGACAGTTTTACATACAAATTTTCCCTTTTCAAAGTATCCAATACTTGATTTACATGTCTCAGATGTTCATCCCAAGTCCCACTAAAAATAAGAATGTCGTCTAAACATACAATCACAAAATCATCTAGAAAAGGCCTAAATACATCATTCATCACACACATGAAAGTTGTCAGAGCATTACAAAGCCCAAACGACATAACTAACCACTCAAACAATCCTTGTTTGGTTTTAAAGGCAGTATTCCATGTATCCTGTTCTGCAACCCTGATCTGATGGTATCCACTACGCAAATCCAACTTAGTGAAATAAGAAGCATTCTTTAAATGATCAAGTAAACCATTTATACGAGGAAGAGGGTATCAATTTTTCACTGTGATTTTATTTAAGGCCCAGTGATCAACACGCATTCAGCATGTGACATATTTCTTTGGAACCATCACGATTGGAGAACCACAAGGAGATGAGTTGGGCCTTATGATCCCTTGATCCAATCATACATGTACCTTCTTCTTAATCTATGTCATCTCCGCAACTAGTATCCTATACATGCCCACATTAAGAAGAGGAGAATCTCGTTGAATATGTATTTCATGTTGGATTTCCCTCTTAGGAGGTAATCCATCTAGTTCCTAGAAATATCAGCATACTTAGAAACAATATCAATTAATTCTTTCTTATGAGAAGGATCACATCCTTGGAAAGCGTCGAATGTTTCGACATCTTTCTCTCTTACGACCATGAGTACATATCTCTTATTAGTGTTTATGAGTCTCTTCATTTGACCTGCACTAACAAGTGTTGTGTTTACCCTCATGTTGTGAGCTCTAACAATATATTCCACTCCCCCCTTAGTAAGGTGGTATTTTTTCTCATGACGAAAGAAGATTGTTTTTCTATCATAAATATAAGGACTCCCCAACACTATGCCACATATATCAAGTGATACAACATCCAAATCCACTTACTTAATCAAATTTGAAGCAATAGAAAATATGACCCTACATTGTTTGGTGACATTAAGTTTTTCTTTATCACATACCCAACCAATAGGATAAGGATTTTGATGTGGTTTCGTTTCAAGACCCATGTTTTTGACAAGTGCTTCAGATATCAAGTTTACTTGGGAATCTGGATCAAATAATTTATCTATGTTAGTGTGTTTAGATACAACTCTTATGTGAAATAATTCATTCCTCTTTCGTTCATCATCATGAGATTCATTATTGGAATTTGAACTAGCATGAAGGGAATCTTTACCTTGTAATCCAACCGTTGTGATCTTTCCTTCGTCTCCTAAATCAGAACCAAGATCTTGTTGCACTGTAGCAATGGTTTTTGTCTTCCCCTTTCCACCGAATTGTTTCGGTCTCTTCTTTGGATGTAGTTTCCAACAATGTTCATCATCATGACCACTTTTCTTGCAATGAGTGCAAGATGGCTTTCCTTCTTCTCTCTTTACTGTGGCAATTTTGTTTTCATTCCTCTTAAACTTCTTAAATGGCTTATGTGGGAGATTGGAAGGTTTGTTTGTGGGATCTTCTTGAACATGTTTTCCCCTATTCTCAAGGTGAGTGGCTTGCACACAAACTTCATCAATACTGGTGGGGTTAAAAAATAGCAAAGTATGACGAATATAACTGTGAAGTGCGCCAATATACTTCATTAAAGTTTCATAAGAATCCAAAGGAATATTTAATGCAAGAGATTTCTTCCTAAATTCTTCTGTGAAACTTTATACAGTTTGACCTTTACTTTGTCTTATATTTTTCCATTCCATCATTTCTTTATGTAAATAAACCAATGGATAAAATTGCTTCCTTATCGCCGATTTAAATTCTGACCATGAGGAAAGAACATTACCACACTTACGTGTCTCTTAAAGTTTTCTCTCCCACCATACGAGAGAAGTGCCTTCCAAATGAATAGAAGCCATTTTCACTTTAACTTCCTCTTCATCAATATGTTGAACACAGAAATATACTTCAACTTGTCAGATCCAATTATCTAGATTTTCAAGATTAACATCTCCATTAAACATAGGTAAATAAAATTTTACATCAAGCTTTAATAATGGTTTCTTAAAAGAGGCTTTATGGCTAGAATGATGAGAATTCTCAGAGGAAGAAGAACTAGAACTTGATGGTGAATATGGAGGTTCAGTAGGGTCTCCTCCAACCCCTTGTTTTTCCAAAGAATCATCATCAGCATGTGCTTCCTTTTTCTTCCCTTTCTTCTTCATCCTCTTCTCGTAGTCTCCATACATTCAATCGACCATTTCTGTCGTACAATAAAAGACCATATGGAAGTTTTTCTCATGTTCATAATGTTTGTCCTCTTCTGCCATTTTCTTCCTTCGGGATGCATGACCAACTTCGAGATTGAAAGTATTAATATTTCCTTCACCTTGCTTATTATTGGACCTAGTAATAATTCACACTCAACAATTCAAGTCAAAGATGACTGCTCTAATACCAACATGATCCAAGATCTTTTCATCGAAGTGACTTATATAGAATTGCATTAAACGAGCATAAATTAAAGTGTATCATTAAAGAAGGAAAAACTCAATAATGAAGAGACATAAGCATCAAATATGAACACAAAAACTTGATAACGGAGTTTGTCCCTGGTGGACTACGTCTTTGGGTCCTACTCTCAAATGGGTATGCCTTTTTATTAACTCATCAAAAGAATTTGGAAAAATACATGAGTATACTTCATTCTAGAATCAAGCTACAGAATCTTTGCTCATATCAGAAAACAAACAACATCATTGAATTCGTGGTGTCAAATTACCCAAAAATGATTGTCTCCACGCTTCAATCCGACTCTAGCACTCCCAGGCCCAAGAGAAACTCTGTCTCATTTTTTGTGCCCTATAACCTGCAATAAATGTTGATAAAAATGTCTCGAAAAATGTGTCGTTCATACCCTCATGCACCTCCCTCTTCAGCACTGGGCGGATGCAATTTTTAAATATACTTTCTGGGATTTGTAAACAATGGGCGTCGTTGGCCTATTGGTTGGTGGGGCATGTATTAAGGCATTGATAGAGGGGGAGATCATGGGGTCGAGCCCACAGGCCTCCCCTTTTGGGTTGTTCATTGTAACATATGTATATATTAGTACTTGGTTGTTCCACCAATCTTAGTAGTGGTTAAATATGATGGTTGGTCGCCAAATTTGGTAGGGTTCCATCGGATTTGGGGGACCTGCCAATCTTTTATATTTTTTTTTAAATTTCATTCTCGAGCTGTCATTGGGAATTTTCCCACTGCCACGTGCCAACCAACCATTGGGCCACATCACCAATTGTACCATCACCTGCGACGTCAACATATGACCTTCTACGTCACCGTACATTCTTCCATGTGGTTGTATGGACTTCCACGTGGCGCATTTTTACTGGTCCACGGAATGACCCAAAAATGCCAAATATGAGTGACGCGTGGCAGCCTCTAGTGTTTCCACATCACCATGTTGACATCATCATGACACATGTCTCCTCTTGCGTGTGCCACGTATGTTGTATGGATTTTGACGTCATTCGTACTGATGTCGACGTCAGCAGTACGGATGTTGACTCATCCCCTGTTGACTGGGCTAGGTTGACCAAACTTTGATCTCGAATATCTTTCGATCCGTAACTCTGTTTTATGATTTGTTTGCATCGTTGGAAATCTTGTGACGCACTCTTTGTGATGATGTTATTTTCACTGAGTTTTGAGAACTTTGAATTTTTTCCCTTATTCTATTTGTTAAGGCCATTCTGAGCTTCCTGAGTTGCTTTTGCGAGTTATGAGCTATCCTTAGTATTCTCTCGATCCTTTTTGGATCACTTCTCAATAAAATGTCTGAAACATCCAAACCTAGTTTAGACATTCAGATTGATTTGTATTCCTCTGCTTTACCATTTTCCATTACTATGTTTGTTAAACATGCAAGTAAAAATACTTTGTCTGAAGCAATGAAGGAAGCTTTAGATGTAGAAAAATAAATACATAGTATTCCAAGTAAATATCCAAGTGAAGATTCAATATCTTCTATAACAACCAAGAAAGAAATTATCAAAGAAGAAAGGAAAGATAATGATGCTTTTGATATGGAAAATATATAGAAATTCATGAAAACATTAACAAATGAGATAGTTTATGTTAAAGGAAAACTAGTTGAAGTTTCAAATAAACCATTCAGGCCATTTTTCAAAAAGAATCCACAGATTCCACCTAGTGGCCAAACTTCAGAAGGAGTTAATGTTGATGAAGAAGAAGGAGAGGATAATGAAGAAGTTAAAGATACTAATGTAGTTTGGGATATTAATGGAATTTTTTATGAAGATGATACAGCAGAATTTCTTGATGCTCAAACCCAAAGTAAAAGTACATATCCAACTTCTAATATTGATCTACCAGCAAATACTCAACCTGTACAAAGAAGTCAGTATCAAAAAGTATTGTTGTTGCTGAAAAAATTGATTATGATATTATAGAAGATATGAAAAAGACCAGGGAAAATATTTCCATTTATGAACTAAGTAAATTAAAATCTCAAAAGAATAGTATATTAAGGGCTTTAGGAGTTTCTCATAATACAAGTTCATAATCTACTATAGTAGAAAATAAAGAAAAAAGTTTCAATAGTTCAAACTTTATCTTCTGAAGTTGATATTGGTTCAATTCTTATAGGTGATAGATCAAGATCACATACTCCTCCATTTCTCCTCACTTTCAAAATTTTTAATAAAAATGTGCATAATTGTTTGGTTGATTCAGGTGCATCTTCGAATATAATGCCTTATTCAATTTGTCTTCATATTAATGAAAAACCACAGAAATCAGTTATTCAAATTGTTCAATTAGATAGAGCAAGGGTAAAAGTTCTTGGAGAATTGAAGGATGTGTTAATCAGATTATCATCTAATTCTAAAGTTTTTCAAATAATATATATTAGCGTTGTTGATATTCCAGATGCTTATGGATTAGTTTTAAGTCGATATTGGTCTGAAAAAATTCATGGATATTTCTCAACTGATTGGTCTCACTTTTGGCTTCCATGTAATGGGAAACCTAATCAAATCCGTGTCAATAGGGAAAAACATATGAAACATAATGTGACAGATTTAGATGGAGATAATGAACCTGTGGCTTTTGCTAATATCATTGTTGGGAATTGCTCTATTGATTCTTATTTTGGAAATTTTAATGCGTAGGTTTCTCCTTTCCAACCTACGGATCAAAGCTCGGAGATTGAAAATTTCTCTCAAACAGATTCTTCTCATTGTATTAATTTTGTAGATAATTATGTAGATTATCCATTTTGGAAACTTTATTTTGATGGGTCTAAATCTAATGATGGTGCTAGTGCTGGTTGCATTTTAATCAGTTCTGATGGTGTAAAAACTATGTTAACATGCAGATTGGAATTCCAATGTACTAATAAAACCACAAAATATGAGGCATTAATTCGGGTTCTAAAGAAGGCAATCAGTGTGAATGTGCAGGATATCTTGGTTTTCTGTGATTCAGAAATCATTGTTAAACAGGTAAAAAATAAAATCCATTGTATTTCTAGTCATTTGAAACATTATCAGAAATTGGCTCAAGATATCAGTAGCAAATTTTCTGCATTTAATATTGTTTCTATATTTAGAATGAAAAATACTAGTGCAGATCTATTGGCAAACGCAGCTTCTAGACTTATTCCCTCGAAGATTTCTCTCCAGATAGATTCTCTATTGAGTTAATTTTTTGACCTTTTGTTCTTGATAACATAACAAATTGGCATCTTTAATGACAATGTTGATATAATCAATTTTATCTCTTCAGAGGGAACATATGAAAATGATATCATTGACGAAGAATCACATGATCTTGAGTTAAACAAATCCTCTCCTAGGGATAAAATTAAATCTGAAAATATTGTTCCTAAATCTACTATAAAATTAGAAGATATTTATGATTTAAAAGATGCATTTAAAAAACCCGCAAATCATAAAATACAAAGTTCTACCATGATTGTGGAACTTATTAATCTAGGAACAAATCAAAATCCTCAAAATGTCAATCTTGGATTAGGTTGTTCTCCTTTTGAAAGAACATCTTTCATAAAGCTTTTTAAGAAATACATGAATGTTTTTGCATGGTCATATGATGACCTAAAATTTTTTTATACATCTATCATTCAACACACCATTCCTATGCTTTCAGAGGAAAAACCAGTTCAACAAAAGTTAAGGAAAATTCATCCTAATCTTGAAACCCAAATTAAAAATGAACTTAATAAATTGCTTAAAGAAAAGATCATTTTTCTAGTAAGACATTCCAAGTGGGTATCAAATCTTGTGGCTGTAAGGAAAAAGAACAGAGATATTTGAATTTGTATTGATTTCAGAAACCTAAACAGA
Organism: Picea engelmannii; assembly: GCA_009831015.1. Taxonomy (NCBI): domain Eukaryota; kingdom Viridiplantae; phylum Streptophyta; class Pinopsida; order Pinales; family Pinaceae; genus Picea; species Picea engelmannii. The sequence continues at coordinate 90,152 of ML790577.1, read as the reverse complement.
GCTTCCGAAAAAGATAAGTTTATATTACCTCCTATGGAGCAAATTCTTCAATCAGTCTCAAGTTCTGAAATGATATCATTTTTAGAAAGATTTTCCAGATATAATCAAGTATTAGTTCATCATAATGATAGACTCAAAACTACTTTCAGAACTAAATGGGGAACTTACGCTTATCAAAAGATGCCTTTTGGTTTAGTCAATGCAGGTGCAACTTTCCAACGAGCTATGTATATTTATTTTCATGGTTTAATCAACAAATTTGTTGTTGTTTATCTGGACGACATAACAATTTATTCTAATAATCGTTTAGATCATATTTCTCATCTTAAACAAGTTTTTGAACGATGTCGAAAGTATGGAATTTATTTAAATCCTAAGAAATCATTTTTTTCTCTTCAAGAAGGTAAACTTCTGGGATTTATAGTTTCTAAAGAAGGAATTTCAATTGATCCTTCTAGAGTTAAAAGTATTTCTGAAATTCCTTTGCCTCATAGTAAAAAATCTATGCAATCTTTCCTTGGACAAATTAATTTTGTGAAGCGTTTTATCCCATATTTCACAGAAACAGACTTACCCTTGCAACATATGATAAGAAAAAACATGGTATTCAAGTGGAATGTAATTGAGAAAGAGGCTTTCAATTCTATAAATCAAACGATCATTCAAGCGCCTTCTTTACTCTCTCCTAATTATGATAAGGAATTATTTTTTTATCCATTTGCTTTTGAAAAATATTACGCGTCTATGTTATCACAAAAAAATGATCAAAACATAGAAGTACCTATTGCTTTCGAAAGTTCACCATTGCAAGGAGAAGAATTAAATTATACTGATGTTGAAAAGCAAGCTTATGCAGTTTTCAAATCCATCAAACATTTCAAACCTTTCCTTATCAAATCTCATACCAAGGTAATAGTTCCACATCCCTCAATCAGAAGTTTGTTCATTCAAAAATATTTAGGGGATAAGAGAGAAAATTGGGTAACATCATTACAAGAATATGATTTATAGATCAAACCTGCAAAGATTGTACGAGGTCAAGGTTTATACAAGTTATTAACTGAAACCATTAATACTATATCTGAAAATGTGGATAAGGTAAAGGTCATTGAAGATATACAACATGTATGTGTTACTCTTGATATTCCTGATTCACAATATTGAAATTTAGTTTATTATCTTAATCATGGAACTACACCTTCTCATTTGGATTTTAAAAGGAAACATGCTCTGAGAATAAAATCCACACAATATAAACTTATCAATAATGTTCTTTTTCAGAAATAATTACGATTCAATGTTACTTATATGTTTAGAAAAACAAGAAGTTGATAAAGTTTTATTTGACTTGCATGACGAACCTGCAGGTGGTCATTTTGGAGTTGATACAATTGCACACAAAATTTTACCTGAAGGTTGTTATTGGTCGACTTTATTTAAATATTCTCATGCATATGTTCAAAAATGTAAAATATGTCAAACTTCAGTTGGACGAGAAAAGAAATTAGCATTACCTTTGCAGCCCATCATTGTTGAACACCCATTTGAACAACGGGGACTCAATATTATTGGTGAATTTTCTCCTAATTTCTCCAAGCAACATAGGTATATTCTTACCACCACCGATTATTTTACAAAATAGGTGGAAGCCATTCCCTTGAAATTAGGTCAATTTATTATTACAAGATTTGGGTTCCCAAGCACATTAGTTTTTGATAATGCATCATATTTTTCTACTCTGATGCTTATGAAATTTTCACTTCATAAGGGAATTAAAATAAAAATAAAATTATGTTAATTACTATCCTCAGGGTAACGGTTTAGCTAAATCAACGAACAAAAATCTTTTTAAAATTATCAAGAAAACTATCAGTAATAACCACAAAAATTGGCAAAAGGCCTTGATCTATGCACTTTGGGAAAATTGAATTACTTATAAAGAATCATTGGGTACTTCCTCTTACCTTTTAGTTTATGGTAAAGAGGTTATTCTTCCACCAAATATTTTTATAGCATCCCTAGATTTAGTACAGTCCATTAATGAACAACCTTGCTCTAGTCTTCAATATCATACAAATCTGAAATCAGATATTCAAACTAGAGGAAGTGAGGGATAAAGCTAAGAATACTTTTGCTAACCATCAAATAATCATTAAGAAGTGGTTTGATAATAGACTTTTTGGTAACAAAGATTTTGAAGTTGGTGACCTAGTTTTGAAATGGGACAAAGCCCATGAAGAAAAAGGTAAACATTCGAAATTTCAAAAGTTGTGGTTAGGTCCTTCTCAGGTTGCTCAGAAAATTGGTCCTTCTACTTTTATTTTGCAAAATCTTGAAGGCATAGAGGAGTCTTTTCATGTGAATGGGTTAATCCTCAAAAAATATTTTTCCTAAAACATACTTCAATCCTTGTAAATAGTTGTAAATATTTTTGTATGTATATTTTTTGAATTTTGTCATTTTCTTTCTTTCATTTTGTTTTTTTATTATCATTTTTGTTTTTGATCTGATATAAAAATTGGATGCATCTGTTAATTAGTTGTCTTTGAAATTATTTTTAGTACAGAGAGAAAATAATTTAGATTGTTTGAAATGAGAAAATTTATTTAAATTCAAAGGATAAATCTTATGTCTAGTTTATCTTTATAAAGAATTAAAAACAAGGAAAATACTTTTCAACAAAGTCTCTTTGGGGTAATATTATTTCCCTTGAAATAAAATAATTGATTGGAAAATGGCATATCATAAGACAAACAGTTTATTTCTCATTCCATGTTCATAAATAAATAAATAACTCTCTATATCACCCCTCCTCTATTCTCGGCATTGCTCAAATGCAATCACTAAGTCATGAACAAAAGATGGAAGTTTAAAGTTTAAATAAATAAAATGAGGACATTGGAAGTATATTCTAACCCACTGGGGTACTGAACAGGTGTGTTGGCAATGGGTAAAGGATTATATGATATTAAGGTAACTTCACTAGGGTACTGAACAGGCATGTTGGCAGCAAAGCAATATTGGGTACAATGAGTTAAAATTTTCAATTCTTACATAACGAATAGGATTTACTTAATAGTCAAATCAGAAGCTTCATTTCCCAGTCACAAGATTAATAAACACCATTTATTCCCTCCAATGAGATAAAGATAAAGAGTGCTAGTACTGTTTTATTTTCTTATCTTTTACAAACTAGTCATAAATATAATTTATCTACAGTTCATAAATTTTCTTATTTCTTATGATCTGATATATTTTCCTTTGTCTTATATACAAAGATAGTTGGTTTCGGTAGTGTGTCGCCATTTTTTGTAGAAAACAACAACCTCCCAAATTGTGTATTATAAATAAATTTGGGACCCTTCCTTTTTGAAAAAATAATTTTATTTATTTATTTATTTTACATAAACATTGTTTTCAATTTTGTCAGTTTTGGCCATATTCCCAACTTCTTTGAGGTTTCATTTAATCATTAATAACATTTTATTGCTGGGGTATTTCTCATTTCATAAAGGTTTTGATTAAAAAATTTGACTTTCAAATGTTTCCAATTCACATATTCTTTATGATTTCTTTTCATTTACATACATTCTAGCGAGCTACAATATTTGGCAAGCTACAATTTTTGATATATTATTGATTCTAAAAACCAATGTTCTAAAAATAATAGACCATAATCTACGAAATCCTACTTATCCTCTCATAACTGTGTTTTATCATGATACCCATGATCCATAATACTTGTTTAAATATTTTGTTGTGATGTGTTAGGCATGATCCGATGATCATAAATTAAAATCAATTTAATGGAAAATTAAATCAAGGTCCTTTCAAACTGCATACAAACATTCCTCCTTTCCTGAAGTTCATTGATTCACTTCCACTTGTAGTTTTTCATTGCATCACCGTATTCGTGAATTATTACCTATGGTGTTTCTTCCTCGAAATAAGTTTTTGACTCAAGTATTGAAGCTTTGTTTTCATTTACTTGTAAGCGAGAGTGTATCAGGTTTTGTTTATGAGGGTTTTCTGAATTGTAGTGTGGTAAACTATCAAGATGGGAATGATTTCTAGAGTTGAACCCGATGTCGAGCTTATTGAAGCTTAGGAATATTATTTTCCAACTTTTGAGAGGGTTGGTTGGTTAAAATTTATGCACATGTTTAATGGTTACAATGCGTAGGTCACCAAATATTTCGCACAAACTTTCAATGGTGAACACGCTAAAATTGGGGATATAGAATTACATATAGATGAAGAATTAATATCCACGGTGACTAAATTTCCATTAAAATGGGAATGTTGGTCTAAGACCAAAAGGGTGAAGGAGATTCCTTGGTCTAAAATCCTGGCTTCTCCCGAATCCAAGTAAAATTACAAAGGTGTGCCCATATCTTCAATTAAAGAAAAATGGCATTTTTTCTTATTATTTATTAAGGGATTTATCACCTGTGAGGGAAGATATAGCATTTTCTTTATTTATCACTTTCCTCTTTTAATGGTATTCATGGATTATGAATTAAACATGTCGGTGTTCTTGCTTAAAATCCTTTCTAAGATGGCACATTTCTATCAGAGAAAGAATCTCAGTTCAGAAATAAATGTCTTTCATCACAGTTTAGTGAAAATTCTTATTGAATTTCAGTTAGAACAGAATGACGATTCTTGGGAAAAGTTTGTGAAAATAAATAATTTTCAAGTAAATTCTGAGGCAGAATTACAATCTCACTTTTCTTAGGTTGAAACCCCAAATCCTGTAGAAGATATTGTTTTTCCCTACCCACAAGTTTCTACTCCTTAGCAAAACACCACGAGGGTTACTCGCAATCAAACTGTAAAGTTTAACTTTAAACCAGAGTCATGTGTTTTCAATGAAGCACCTCAGGTTTCTTCTGAAGCTTCCAAGAAAATCGTAGTTTCCTCACTTTCATATGAATGTGACCCACATGTTACCAAAAAGAATGATGATTACATTAGTCTAGTCTATTTTATGAACAAGAGGCAAGGAAGGAAAATATCCAAAATGTTCATAAATAAATCTAGGAAAAATTTGAAAGCTAGTTCTCCTATCCAGTTTGAGGATGAAGAGTTGGTTACAAATTAGGAAGTATCTTCCCCACAAGACATTTCTCCATAGGAACCAATTGAAAAAGTTGATAAAGAAAAAGAGAAGGAGAAAATTGAAATCGATCCTAATCTGGAGGTTTCCTTCTGGAAGGACAAATATTATTCAGTGATTCCAGTGTTACGGGCTAATATAATTGATTTGGAATTAGAAAATCAACATCTTAGGTCAGAAAATAAAGCTTTGATCAATAGCCAGAGAAGACAGGTTCGAGGTTCTAAACAAGATAAAAAGAAAAAAGAAATTAACATTAACTCACCAGGAGTTAATATTTTCGTTAATTCAAAATTCAAGACCATTCTCAGTAACACTCAATGATAAAAATGTTTTAGTTATTGGTATGAGTTTAGCATTTTTTAGTTTAGTTTGTATTTTTGTTAACTTTAATTAATAAAAGAGTAGCTACAGAATTTCAAATTATGTGGCAACTCTAATTTTTGCTTTTATGTTTTATTAACTTATGTTTTTTTCGTTTCTTTTGTTTTACAGGTGTAAAAGGAATGTCCTGGAAAATACGAGAAATGGGAAAATTAGTTTCCAGATAGAATTCTAAAATTAAATAGTTAGTAGTTTTTTATTTCATGTACTTAGTTAATTTAGTTTGGGGAATTAAACAATTTTGTTATTTTCCCATTCTAAATGGATAAATGTTTATGGTTATGAAAGTTAATTTCCGTTTTTGAATTCCTTCAATATAAAATAGTGAAGGGAAAACAATTAGAGAGGGGGGAGTTTCAGTTTTTTGAAAGAAGAACAAAGCTTGTGCATCGTTGTACAAGTCTCTGTTTTGACACATTATTTTGAATCTCTTTATGACTTTGAATATTAATAAAAGAAATCGGTATTTGGTATTGTTACTAATATTCGAGTGTTCATTTTTTAAATCAAAGTCTTGTCTGGATTATGTGTTGACAATATTGCAAATTGATTTAGTTAATTACTGCTAAAAAATTAGATCAATTTCATTTCTATTTGACACATCATTTCAGTGATTAGTATGTATATGAATTATTGTTGGGATTATAAGTCTGTACTAATTATTTAAATAGGTGTATTAATTCATTTTCAATGGATATAATCATACTTTTGTTTCAAAGACTTATATCTTTATAACATTGTTTATTTTACTTTAATTCATGTACTATTTGAATTTGGGCCTGAGCATTATATTTTCTTTTTAGTTTTATTGGTTTTAGTTCATTTCTTTTACTTTCATTAAAAATACCTTACATTCTTAAAGAAAAAAATAAAATCCTCTGTCATAAAGATAACTTTTATGATAATTTGAATTAATCTCTTTCTTGTAGATAGTTTGAAATATGTATATATTTATATTTCAGTTTGTTATTCAATAAGAGATCAAATATCTTCAATCAATTAGTGTTGGAGTTACTTCACAGACACCTAGGATTTATTTTTCCTAAGGTTTTTCCTTGTTTATTAGTCATTATTTAGTCTCTTATATTTTAGGAAGAATATTCCTCTAGGGAGAATATTCTTTTCAGTTTTCACTTCAGTTTGATCAGTTGAGTAGAGTCTATATGCTACATTGGTATTGTCACCATGCAACATTGGGATCACCGCCAGCTAATACACATTGACCTTGGGATCATCATCAGCTAATGTGCATTGTCCTTGGGATCATCACTAGACTAGTGCATTAGCCATGATTCCCCGATCTCCTCCTCACTTCACTCTGTTTCAGTCAGTTAACTGAACACTGATAGACTAGTTAACTCAGCTAGGTGGCAGTTCACTCCCGTAACTACCCGAGAGACTAGACTAGGTGGCAGTTTACTCCCGTAATTTATGGTGTGTGTCCATATTACTCTAGACCATCACTATGGTGCATTAGCTTGTAACATCCCGCTCTGGCGCACTGAGAAAACTTATTATTTGAGGACACTTTCTCACAAGTGATCTGGACTTTTATGATGTTAGACCACTTATACTTGATTATGATGTGATTGACAGATGACATGATGTGTTACTATTGATGTAGACAAGTGCTATTGACTCAGTTTTATTGAGTGTGAAGGGTTTTTGACCTTGAGGATGCATAGGCATCAGTGGAACCCCCTTGGACTCTGGATTGAGTCAAGGAGTGTGTTATTTGGGGTTGATTTATTTATTGTGATATTTCTTTGATCTGATGATATGGTGTTGACATGTTCTGACACGATTGGTGATGATGCAGGCTGACGATAGCTTGCCGACCAGACTCACATATGGAGTAAAGGGGCCACACATGATTCCAGAGAGGCTGAGGGAGAGGGGTGGACAACAGCCCTGCCACCACCTACTAGCACTCCCGTCGTGGCTCGAACTATAGGTTAACGATTACCTAGTTCGAGAGGATCCACGATGTCGTTAGGGCAGACTGCGATAGTCACTCACAATGATTCTAAGGGGCGCGCAATAAGGCAGGGGCCTTATTCCTTATATCCCTTAGTCTCCCACAAGTTCACCTGGCGGAGTGTTGACTCCAGGGGTTAAAGATGTCTACCAATCAGTCCAATTGGCGAGTGGCACCCTTGGAGCACGTGGTGTGTCCTGAAGGGCACATCGCACAAAAGAAACACAAGAAGCGAGTGGCACCCTTGGAGCACGTGTTGCATCCTGAAGGGCACGTCGCGTAAAGGAAATAAACGAGGCGAGTGGCACCCTTGGAGCACGTGGTGCGTTCTGAAGGGCACGTTGCATTGAGGTGGATGAAGGAAACAAACCTAAATAGCCCTAAGACAATAACGCCTTAAGAGATTCTTATACAACTTCCCTAACCCAGTGACGCCCAGTTCAGAATCTAGTACTAAGTCTAAAACTTTTAGGGTAAAATTTTAGTCTAACCCTAAGAGCAGACCATGGAATAAAAATAACAAATTAAACAAAACCCACCTAAGTAATAGTTGGACTTCATAAAATTCTTGGGGCGATGACGAGGGTAATATTTAAAGCAAATCTAATAGTTTTAAAACTTTGCAAAGAAGAAATTAATTCCTAACTGGTGGGAAAATGACATCACCTATGTAGTATAACTTAAAGAAAATTCCAAAAAAAAAAAACTAAGACCATTATCCTCTCATTATCCATGTCTACATTATTAAACTATCACCCATCACCGTAATCTTCCAGTATCCATTTCCCATTTACATGTCCATTTCACATTTTTAAATCACCATCCATCCCCTTAATTTCTCATTATTCCTCTTTTATGTTATACATCTACTTTTCCCACATACATGTTTATCATCACTTTAATCTCTTATTAACCTATGTATATATACATATTAATGATAAATTAAAATTATGGATGATGATAAATTAAAATGATGAATAACATGCTTGTAAATAGGAAAAATAAAGAAATATATATTTATTATAAACAAATTGACGTGTATTCCATAATCTCTAATTTATAAAAAAAGAAAATAATTTATGGAGAAGGGGAGGGATGAGTGACACTTGTAAAAGAGAGAAATTTTTAGGGTTTCATTAAAAACTTAAATTTATTATGATTTAGGGTGGGAGGGGATAAAAGAAAAGGAGGAAGGGAGAAAGGGGGGATCTGGTATGAGGTATTGTTATGCTGCCAAAATTGCAAACTGGACGGATTGCTTGTGAGGAGTTGGGGACTTTCTCAGTTGCGATAGAGTGGTAGCTCAGCCTTGGAGGCGAGCTGGGAAGCTAGGTTACTGTCTGGATCGTGTGTGGCCCCTTTGCGGCTCAGGGGACTGAGGGGGAAGCAGAGTACCCCTAGCGTTTGGATGGGACGTACCGGTGCAGTCTCTACGGTTGGCAAGCAACAAGGCAACAGAGCAGCGAGGAGCACAGGAGTTCATTGCGGCAAGCAACAAGGCAACGGTATGCTCATGTACTTAGTAGAGTAGAGTGCTTAGTTATTCACTGCTGAGATTATGATTGTATGGATGTAAAATGTCATTTCCTCGTCCTTTAAACTCTGCAAGAAAAAAAAAAGGGGGGGGTATTTTATGAAGATTCTCGTTTTTATAATTAGTTCAGTTTTAGGGTTTAGTAAATGGTTGGGGTTTATGGCTATTTCGTTTTCATTTGTATATGGTACAAATATTCGTTTTCGTTTGTCTTCCATGTGCGTTGCATTTATATACAGTGGATGTGTTCTTTTCAGTGGGTTTTCCCCTTTTACCTTGGGCGTTTTTATATATACAATGGGCATTTTTTTTTCAGTAGGTTTTCTCCTTTTACCTTGGGCGTTTTAATATATACAGTGGGCGTGTTTTTTTTCAGTAGGTTTTCTCCTTTTACCTTGGGCGTTTTTATATATACAGTGGGCGTGTTTTTTTTCAGTAGGTTTTCTCCTTTTGCATTGGGCGTTTTTATATATGCAGTGGAAGTTTTTCAGTGGGTTTTCTCCTTTTTCATTAGGCGTTTATATATATATAGTGGGTGTTTTATTTATTTGTTGGGCGTCCCCATTCATGGCCTGCATTTTATTTTATGGCTGGACGTCTCCATTGTGACCTGGGTCGTACATCCCCGTGTTGGTTGTGAAAGGAATGTTTCTTTGCGTTTTTCTCTTTACTGTGAGCTTTTCATTGGTGGGTATTTTGTTTATGAGTGTGTTTACATTTTGCGGTGGGCGGTTTAGATTCTTGGGCATTTGCATTCACTGCCATTTACCTTACAACCCATAATCGTTTTTACATCTGTCGAGGGTGTCTTTAATTCTTTTCGGTGTATTTAATTGTCTGCGTCTTCCTCGATTTAATTTACCAATTTCTGGGCAGTAACTATTAAATGTCTGCATTTTTATCAATAGTTATGCTGGCAAATTAAACCCTAGGTAATTGTTATTATTCTAAGTGTGTTCATTCAACGGTCTCAAGTAGAGTACCCAATGTTTTTGTTTAAATGTTCTTAAGCGGGAATCTTATAGACTTATTCACTTCCTTGGTATAAAATATACGCATTGACCTTTCATGCTTTGTAAACTAGACCAAACATTCTGGCGGATGTTAATAAAATTGTAGGTCTGTTCGGTTCTCTTTTTGTTAATGAATTTATGAAAGCAACCTAATTAATACTGGTAAACATCGAAACAGAAATTATGGTAAACTTTGGAACATAAATTTGCGTTAAATAAATCTCCCCTGGGCAACTTAAGCAAATTGTATTGTTGTACATTGGCATACTTCTTAGATAAATTTCCAGCTGTTAATGGGAAGTTATGTCCACAGTTTTTGGTGGTAGCTCCTTCTGGCATTTTTTTTTTCACCTTTATTACGACAGTCTGAACTCCTTGCTGCGAGGCAAATCCTTCCTGAAAAGGGTCTCGAATCTCCATAAATTTTGTGGCCTGTCACCCACGCATTCACTTCCCCGAACCTTTTCGGACTGATGCACCCTCGGCGTGATTTGTTTAAAAAAAAACGGTGTTGCTTTTTAGTTTTAATAAAGGTGAATCATTGATAAATTCGCCCAATCGGGTAGAGTAATATTATGGCCTTTTCAAATAGATAAATGTTAGTTTCCACCGATATATATAAACCTGATGTGAATTTACATATTCTCATTTTTAAATGTTGTTATCTTTTTTTTTATATTGGCATTTTTAAATATTGTTAATATTTTATAATGTCCTTCTTAAATATTGTTAGTGTTAAATATGGACATTTTAAATATTGTTTATCTTTATATTAGTGGAATAGTCCTGGAATTTGTGGATGTTATGGAACCATAAGTGAGTATAGTAAGAGCATTGTTTTTCCAATCTAATATAGAGTGTAACTTTAGTGTAGACGACATATAATAGAAATGTCATTGTTATTCTAATTGCAAAGTTATTGAATGATAGGTGGTGTCAATATAATATTAGAATTGGATTGGGTAAAGGTACGGTCATTGGAACATAAAGAGAATGTAAGGTTAGAGTTGGACAACCTATAGAATAGGGTGACTATGTTTTTATTTAATTGCAACTATGGTATTAAAAAGGTAATGACCTTGCTTTTTATCATATGCTATGGAAATTTATGGTTACTAATGACATAAATGTAAGGCCCCTGGAACTAAGTACCATAACTTATTGGGGTTCAGTAAATGGGAATGTACTATCAATTAAAGTTGCTTGGTAATGGATGGCATTTAATTAGGATGGCTATTAATAAATTTACAATATGCTCATGTTAAAGCTAGCGTTCAAGTTATGGCAATTGTGGTAAAGATAAGGTAGTTTCAATGAAAGGGATTATTGTTAGGTTATTTGATTTTAACTATGAAATGGTGTTGTCATCGTGGTAAGGATATGGTAGATTTAATGTGATGGATTATTGTTAGGTTAGTTGATTTAAGATATACCATGGTGTTGTCATTATGAAAAAGTTAATATAGTTGTATTTTTATGGAGGTCACCTATTGATGAAGGTGCATGTTATTGCGCAAAGTCAAGGTGATATAAATTTAATGCATTTATTAGTTCATGATAACGGAATTGTAATGTTTATTGTTGAGGATGAACTTATATGTTGAAATGTTCTTGAATTAAGCACAATAGAATTATTCTGAGTTACTAAAGGAAGGGTGTTGTTCTTAAAATTAATGTGGTATTGGGTTGGTAAACTTTCTGTGTGCTTGGTCTGCTTGTGTCGGGCGGGATGTAGACACCTCCATGTTCCTCAGAACAGTCGCCAGCCTTAAGACCTTAAATGGTTAAAATCGATGGGAACCTGGGCTTGAGCGTTGCTTATGTGTCTTGGAGGTCCTAACCATTGCAAGGTAGGACGACGGGTAGTCAGTTCTACTTATCATCGTGTGATCGTCGTTATGCATGCAGTTACTTGTCACGCGTCATTATTGTCTTTTATGTTCATCGTGGTTGCGTCTTGTTGGTCTTCGAGTGGCGACTTAGAGTCTAGAGTGTCTGTTACTTCTACATGCGCGCACACACCTTAAACACAAAAAAAAAAAAAAAAAAAATTGCACTTGTTATCAGAGTTGTGGTCGTAACGAGGAGGTCGTTACATAGCTTCTCCTCCAGTGTGCATTGGTTGAGTTATACAGAGTATATCATGTGTAAATTATTCATTATTCATTCGGTTAATGAGAATTCTTCCATTCTTTCTCTCTTGCTTCTTCTTTCTCAATTTCTCTCTGCAAATGTGTGTGTTATTTTTTAGCTAGATCTATTGATCCAAAAAGGATCCAGAGAAGGCTAAGAACAACTCAGAACTCGTAGAGGAAACTCATGACGCTCAAAATGGATCCAGTAGACAGAGAAAGGGAAAAACATTCAAAGTTTCCAAAACCCAGTAAAAATGGAATTATCATAAAGAACACATCTCAAGATTTCTAACGGTGCAAACAGCTCGTCAAACGGAGTTACGGATCGAAAGATATTTGTGGTCAAAGTTTTGGTCAACCTAGCCTAGTCAACAGGGATGAATTAGCATTTGTATTGATGACTTCAACATTAGTACATATGACATCATCATCCATACAACATATGTGGCAAGCACAGAGGGTGACACATGTCATGATGATCTCAGCATGACATCAACATGGTGATGTGGCAGCACTTGAGACTGCCATGTGTCAGTCATTTTTGGAATTTTCAGGCCAACATGTGGACCAATGAAAATATACCACGTGGTCAATTGTACAAGACACGTGGCATCCGTACACTATGTGGCAGGTGGATGTGGCATCCATACGACACACGACAAGGTGGCGTGGAAATCTTGTTGTACAACGAGGTGACGTGGGCCAATGATTGGATGCCACATGGCCCAATCATGGGTTGCCACGTGGCAGTGGGAAAATTCCCAATGACGCCCAAAAACTGAAAATTTAAAATAAAATATAATATATATACCGCCAAATCTAGCGGTGGTTCCACCAGATCGGTGACATATTCCACCATTCCTCCATTCTAGTCGTATCTCTGCCAAATGTAGCTACACGCCAAAAATTGATTGTAACAAGCATTAAAAAGGGAGGCTCACAGGTTCGACCCTGGGACCTCTGCCTAACCAAAGTCTTAATATAGTATCCACTAACCAATGTGCTAACCAACCCTTTATTGCATAACCACCCACATTATATTATAGAAGGGGGTTTCGGCTAGTATATGAGGGAGGAGAATCAAGGGCATGGTCATACAGAATTGGCACAAATTTTGAGACAGAGGCATGGATTTTGAGACAGAGTCTAGTCATTAGTTGTAGGTGCATGCACATAAATCGAGGCAATATTTTTCTTGGGTCAGAAAATTCTAGACTCAAATCGAGGCGTGGAGATGGTCATTTTTAGGTAATTCGACGCCACGAACACAGTGGTGATGTTTGTTTTTTGATATGAGCAAAGATTTTGTATATTAACTCTATAATGAGGTTGTAACACCCTATTTCCCCTAACTTGTAATTAATCTTAAAATAGGATTACCATGTTAAGGCATGCGGACAATGTAAATGTATTATTGTTAAACTGCCCATAACTGACTTTTGGGGGTGAAGCCTTGAAGTATGAGCCATGATATCTCTAGAGGAAATAAATCAGTTAATGAAGAAAGGACCAATGGTTGAATCAACAACCACCCCCATGAATGGAAACATGGTCTAGCTACAAGATGTCAGCTAGAAGTACCACAGAGACCTACAGACTCGAGCTTCCTTCTGACAGAAGGAACAGGACAGGTCGGAAAACCTTCCAAAGGAGGGAAGGTAAGATACATATAGGGACATGAGAGGAGAACACAAGCTTGTAAGAGATATGTGCGAACCCAAAGGAAGTGTTGAGAACATGGCCCGAAGAACTCGAACGTGAGCTTGATGTTGAGGAAGCATCCGATAAACCTCACAGGGTCACTGTGATAGAGAGAGTTTCTCTGAGAGATGGCATAGATTCCCTAGGGATATCATGTCTTGGCATGGCGGTGGCCAGAGTACTAAGAATGAATGCCTCTATGCCTATGGTTGGGTGGAAAGGCGCACACCCACAGTCAGTTGGTTGAATGCAACTTGTAATAGATAAGTATTCTCATACTTTGTGAAATTGAGTTGTAATTATGTAATGAATGGGGTATACTGTGAAGGACCCAGGAATGTGTATGTTTTCTTAATGGTTATACTGTATCACTCTATTCCTGTTTAAATTGTGTATTTAAGCAAGTATGGATTGGACATGTTTTTTATTCGTAAATGCTTGCGCCCTATGGTGGCTTAAGCTAGATCCACGAACAGTGAGTTCATCGACCTTGGGCACAATTTCACATACACATGTTGACACTCCTAGTCGTTCTGAGTCCCTTGGAGGAGGGAGTCAATTAAATCTCAGGAGAGATAGGGCACGTATACATAGGCTCTCTGTGAGGCAGGCATAGACCGAGAACCACTTAAGTTCTAGAGTTGACGAATGAGCGTAAGGGGTGCGCGCAAGGATTCTTCCAAGTGTTAAGTTTAAGAGAAAGAGCGCAAATCTCTTAAGCTCTTTAGAGATAACAAATCTCAGGAAGAGTAGCGATGTTGAAGTATCGAAAGTGAAGGTTCCCTTGTTTGGAAGAAGCCACAATCTGTTGCGACTGTTGGATATGGGAAAAAGTGTGGGAGTTAACCCTTGCAGTCATTCGGACTTCATGAGTTCGGTGAACTGAGAGAGTTCATCATAAGGGAGGTAGAATCCCCAAAGTCCCAAAGTTAACTCTGAACCTTAGATATGAGGATTCCCGGGAACCATCCCGACTGTCAGATCTAGGAGGTAGACGATAGTCAAGTTACCAGAACTACCCATGACTTAAGAATATGAAAGAAGAGATGGATGTGAGTCATTTAACGGGAGGAGAGGCCATCCCGATCATCATATAGACTCAAATACTCACTGGAGTTACCAATTCAAACACCAGTCACTCGATTTAATCGACGGTTGGGAATCATTGCGAAGTGCGAAGGTGAATTTAGCAGACCTTATATTTCACGGCCCACAATCAACCCATGTCATTGATCTTGTTGGGGATGGAATATCAACAACTAGGATCAGACCAGAGTCGAGCGATCACTTTCAAAATTTTGGAGGTCGATCTATCTGATAAAGAGCACGCACGTTGGGGACCCGCAATTATTGTGAACCGTTGATCGGCAGACACCTCGGTATTGATCATATCATGATCACCATGCCTTGAACAGTTGCGATAGGGATGTTTTTGAGAACCTTAGGAAATTCACGGAATGACGAAGTTCTTCGGTATCGTCAGTCTGAGAGAATTGAAAATCTCAGAAGAGATAACGTTTTCAAGAGAAAATGCCAAACCCAAGATAGTCAGGCTTGCAAGAAGAATGAAGGATAAGGCCTTGAACATATACAAAACTCTTCCAAGTTGGGAGAAGCCTAGACCATTAGATTGCGGGAAGAATGAAGGATAAGTCCTTGAACATCTACAAAAATCTTCCAAGTTGGGAGAAGCCTAGACTGTTATATTGCAGGAAGAATGAAGGATAAGGCCTTGAACATCTACAAAAATCTTCCAAGTTGGGAGAATCCTAGACCGTTAGATCAACGTCCAGGGAAGCAGAGGATAAGCGTTGAGAAGGGAACATATCCTAACTTTCAGATCTGAGCACAAGGGGACGATAGTCATCCAATCTAAGGTAAAGTGCACGAGTTTTAACCTTTTTGTGCATAGGAGGGTTGACTGGACAAAGTCCCAAAGTCCTGAAGTGAAGTGGGGTCGTTCATCACCAAGAGGGACAGGTGGTGCAAGATCCACAACCCCTGAGTGAGAGCTTGTGGTCAAGGAGAGTTTGAAATCGTCGAAGGAAATCTTGACCATTGGTCATCACGGGAGGTACATGTCAACAGATCTGAGGCTCCAGGAAGAATCACTTCAAAGGTTTTAGTTGAGAGTTGAAACTCCCGAAACCCGAAGTCCAGAGTGAATCTAGATCGTCAGATCCAGAGAGATGCGTGGTGACAGATCGTGAGCTTCAGGAGGGAGAAAAGGTTGAGAGTTGAGATTTACGAATTCTGAAAATCCGAAGTGAATTTCAGCAGTCCGATTCAAAGGGACATGTGGAACAAATCCACACACTTTGAAGGAAGGAGAAGGTTAAGGTTTGAGAAATTTGAAGACCGGAATTAAACGTCAACCATCTGATCCAGTGGACAAGTGGCGTAAGTCTATGGACTCTGAGTAAAGACCTAAAGTAGGTCATTTTTGTTTATCTCCAGGAGAGGTACGTGTCGATAGATCAGAATCTTCAGGTGAATGCACTTCGGAAGAAATGAGATCGTAGAAGATTGAAACTTTTGAAGCCCAAAGATCCAAAGAGCCGAAGTGGATCATGTTCGTTGGTCGATAGAATACACATGTCAATAGATCATATATTTTAGGAAAAACACTTCGAGACTTCCAGTGGGGAGTTGAAACTCCCGAAGCCCAAAGTGTCGAAGAACCGAGGAGAATCTGGACCGTAATATCTAGAGCTTACGTGGTGAAAGATCGTGAACTCCGGAATAAACACTCTGGGAGAAGCAGAGTGTTGAGAAACTGGGATTTGAAATTTCCAAAGGCCGAAGTCCCAAAGCGGACAACAACCATTAATTTTAAGGTGGACGCGTGTCACCAAATCTAGAACTCCAAGTACATAGCACTACAGAGGAAAGCAGTGGGTGAAAGCATCGAAGTCTCGAAGGAGATCTCGATCGTTGATCGAGGAGGAGGTCGAAGGACCATTGACTTGGCCTTGGTTGAAAAGTGTCGAAGTCCCGAAGAGGACCAGGGTTGTTTATTTGGAGAGGACATGTGTGAGAAGATCTGACACTCTGAAAGGATTCACTCCAGATATTTGTGTTTGTGGAGAGTAGATATAGACTGTTGATCGGAGTAGACGCATGGCGTCCGATATACAACTCTGGGTATGGAGCACTCCAAGAGAAAGGGGTGAATGAAGGAGAAAGAACCCCTGAAGGTCAAAGAACCGAAGCTCATCAAAATTGTTTGTTTGTTGAGGATAGGTTTCAGTAGATCTTCCACTCCAGAAGATAGCTATCGAAAGAGGAAGCAAAAGTTGAGAGTTTAAACTCCCGAAACCCGAATCACGAAATAAATCACAGCTGTAGATTTTGAAATATTAGATCTGATCCATAGATTTGAAAAGGATAGATTTAAGCCATCAATTTTGAAGCATTGTTAAGGTCATGATATCAATGGTCCCATCGCATTGTAGGGACCGAAGGTGCACGAACTTTTAAAAGTTGAGGGCGGGCTGCAATCTAGACCATGGTTTTGGAGAAAGGACACATGGAGGCTCAAGGTGAATTGCGGGGAAAAAATTAGTTTGGTTTCAAACCACCCTTGGTTGTGCCCGCAATCACGTGGTTATGTAAGGCCATCACCCAAGGTCATATCATGGAAGGGGCTTATCAGAAAAGGAGCTAACACCCAGACTCTGGGATTTCATAAGCGCGAAGGGGAAGGTCGCGGGTACCATTAGACCTACACCTGGAAGTCGAAGGGGTTTGCATTTAATTTCAAAGAGAGACCATCAGGGTCTCAGAGAGTCATTTGGCTTCAGAATCAGAGATCCTTGATCATGAGGTCAGACTGGTTCCCCGACTTTCCAAATTAGAAACCATGAACGTAGAATTTGTCCTTTAAGAAAAGAAAAAAAAATTATGCCCCATCGTGGATGTTTTACAAATTGGTATCAGAGCATGGTTACAACACTTGGCCTATTTGGGCTCATGTGTGAGTCACATAAGGAGGTATTTTTATCTTCATTTACTCCTTGAGGAGAAGGACTGTAGATTGAACCTGTGATTTTGGGAATTCTTATTGAATTTCAGCAGAAGAATTTCTTTATCCCGTTGTCAAAGTGATAACTACTCTTACCAGAGTAGGGATATGCTACTTAACATTTATAATAAGACTTGAATGTGGATATTTGAAGGTGGTAGTTTTGTCAAGGGCATTTGAAGCCCAAAGGACGGATGACTTTTTATTCATAACACTCCTTCTAAGCATGGGCAGTTAGAACTTCAGGCACTGATGATGGTGGATTATATAATGGTTAATACCTTTGTGGGCTTAAAGGAATATGATAGGATCAGGTAGGATCCTTGGCAGTTATAGTTACTTCTTTAAATTAAAATTGGAGTATAGAACTCCTCATGACTAGAGAAAAGTGAGATGGGAAAAACCCTATGAGCATTGAGGCAAGAAGGTTTTATTGCTAGAAGTTGTCGCATAAAGAGGAAAGTGACCCTAGTTGGTTATTGCCATGAGAGAAGGAAACATCAATACGAGATATGACTGTGAGATTAGTCCTGTAAATGACTGGAATCTCAAACTAAAGGACATTGATGATGAAATTAAACTATCAAGTGAATGCATGAGGTAAAAAAAAGTGCAAGAGATGCACCTACTTATACACGAATGTGTATACATGATCATAAGGATGATTGGAAGATCCTTGGGAAAAGGATATAGAAGCCTGATATGTCCATGTGTGTGAATGACATGGAAAAAGTGCAAGCAATAAGCTAGCATGATAATTAATTATCAATGTTTAATTATGCTTGAGTGCATGGGTTTAATGCATTGTGGAGCTTCCTAATATGAAGCCTGATATTAATACCAATTAGGTATGAATGATATTAAATGTGCAAGTGATGCACATGTATGATGTAAGAGTATAGTTATAGATACAATATGGTTGCCCTGATGAGTGAAATATAAAGCAAGAATTTCTCTTGTCCAAAATAAATGAATACTATGGATGCATGGTTGACTCCATTCCGACGAGTCATGAAAGTTATGTTCCAAATAATAGCTTGAGGGTGAATCTATTCCCTTTCCTCATGAAATACTAATATAATTAGATAAAAAGGGTAAATGACCAAAGATGCTTTGTTCTCATAATAAGAGGCAAATGATTATGCCTTTGAGAATCACATGAGAAGGATTGTGAACAATCCTGAGTTGACTGATCTTAAAAGTAGAGATGTAGGTGGGCTGTGAAATATACCTATTTCAGCTACATGCAGGTTAGGATTATGAACATGGTTAAATATATCACGGATGTAAGTTAACAAAACCAGAATACGTATGGATACATAATTAGGTACATGTCAAATATGCATGTTTATATTCCTTAGGGAATATTTGGTAAACAGATAAAAGCTAACTCAAGGTTGAGTCTAGCACAAATAGTGATGGACGTGCAATAAGGAAGTTGCATGTTGAAGGAGTCCCCTGTGTAAGAATTGTGTGAAAACTCTGTCAGGACTCAGGGGGTCAAAGTCATGACTTTAGCAACTGCTAAGAAACTAAGCAGTGAACTACAAGATTATATATATATATATATATATATATATATATATATATAAGAATCCTGGATTACATTTTGAAAACATCATGTATTGAATAGGAGACTAATGAATGAATAAAGGAGTATGTTTGATTGAATAGGCTTGGTTGAAGACATGTTAAGAAAAGGTAGTAAGGCCTTTAGAGATAACTCAGATGGGTTGGAAAGCCATAGGCAGTGTAGAAAGAATTGGAAGAAGGGGAGATCCCCTTGTTGGCACAGGGGCAGACCCAGGGTTCAAAGATACAAGAGCACACCAACAAAACCCTAACTACCGGCCCTTTTGGAAACACCTACGAAGCAGATGAAGTCTCACCTAAGGTAGAGGTAGGGGTGGTTGCAGGACTCAAGTGTCTGCAACATTAACTGGGACATAGATCTGTGATTATACAACTTAGTAAAGAACTTAGCATTGTTAGTTCTTTAACATGAAATCATTATCTACTTCGCTGATAAAATAGAGCTTCGCAGTACTCACAGTAATCTACCATATATGAGCACTTAGCATAAGTAAAATAGTTTGGACGTAATTGATCAAGCACTGAGAATATTCATGTATATTAGATCTAACATTCCATACATCATTAGCACTAAGCATAAGAAGATCTATCTAATCATCTCAAAGCACTAAGCAAAGAAGACATAAAGACATTCAAACAAGCGCCAAGCAAGATAACACAGTGATTACGTGGTTCACCCCTCTTTTGGGGCTACGTCCACTAACTCTTCTTCTTTATTATCTTCAATCAGTCATCTACATGCACAGATCCATACAAACCCCACTCCGCATAGGACAGGAGATATGCACGCACCTCACCAAATCCTCCTTCCCTGAGTTAGGTTACAGCACAAAAGATTCTACTCAATCTCTTACAGTCACTTGCACTTAACCTTGCAAGTCTCAGACAGCATGCACAGAGCATATACAACTATTACTTGCACTTGGCACTTAGCTCATCGACCCTTTACTACATCGCCTAGGTATTTATTTATACATTACAAAATAGGCCTAAACATGGGTAAACCCATGGGCTGACATCCCTTTCCCGTTACATATTCCCAACAACCCAAAATAAGGCCCAAAAGGGGGTCGAGATCCCATGATCTCCGCTTCATATTGCGCTCCTCCTTCGACAAGATGTTGAAGTCCTAAAATAGGTCAACATGACCAAGAAACTCGCAAAATTTGGTCAAGGGCCAACATGCCCCCAACACTCACCTGTGACTCATCCCGAGTCACTCTGATCTGTCCAATTATGCCTCGAAGGCCTTAATATTGGCTTGAGATGCTTTGACTTGTTGTTTTATTGTAGCATCTTGCTCAGTGAACTCATGGATCAATGCATTGTTCATCGATCCTTCCAAGCTCTACTCTGCTGAGAGGATGACCTGTTCAAGCTCTGCTCCATGGCTCTCGATCTTTGTAAATAATAGGCATGCCTAATCTTGCACAGGTTGAAGTCGTTGAGTGACTTCCATCACTTTACTTTGAAGCATATGAACAAGTTGTTGAGCTGTGCATTTTTCATGTGATCTCTTCATCCTGTCTACAACTGACAGGGCCTTTAGTTGTACCTGTAGCATATCTGCATGTTGTTTTTCTTCTTGGAGCTGCGACTCCAACGTCTGCAATTCTGGATTCTCTATAAGGTTTTCATATGTCTGGGCGCTCTAATTACTTAGCTTCTTGCACTCCAAGGCAAGAGATTTTAATATGCCAACTGCGCTGCGAGCAATTGTTTCTCGTTGGTCTCTTATCTCCTGAGGGGTTTCGGGTACAGCGCATAGTTCTAGATCTGTGATGCGTAGTTGGAGCTTCTGGATTACCTCTTCCAATTGTGCCACCTTCTATGGAACTTGGTCCTCAGTATGGACTTCAACGATTTTCAAAAAGCGAAGTGCTCTGTTGACCCTCTCCTTAACTTCAATTTGCTCAGCGAGTAATTGTTCCTTGCTTTTCTGTAGCTCTGCTTTCTCTTCATCAAACTTCTCTTGCATATCAAGCTTCTCTCGTTCTTCATTACTACGTTTTTCTAACAGAGCTCCCTGTGCTTGCGCCAGAGCTTCGGTGGCTTGTGTTTTTTCCTCTTGTGCTTGTCGAAGGTGAGCTTTGACTGTATCATCAATCTGGTTGAGTTGAGATGGCTCATCTCCCATTTCTGGTGTTCCTGTCGTTAGGGGCGCAGTGGATACTGTGTGGCTGTACTATAGTGCCTGCTACACTTGTTGAAATTCGACCTTGATTCGATTGAACATCTCCTCCTGCTTGGCTTCGTGCTTCTCTGTTATCTCTAGAAAAGAATCATTCAGTGCAGTGATAATGAATTCAAAGTCGTTTGAGGTTAGGGTGGTCTCAAACTTGGTTCTAGTTGCTTTCATTTTCTTCCTTAAAGAAGGTTTCGAAGGGGAAACCTTCCTTTTATTTGAGGGATCATCTTCATCTCTTGGCAGTGTGACCTCGTCTTTCTTCTGTTCGACTACGGTGCCATATATATCTCTACCATCACCTCCTCGCTCAGGTGAGATAGAAGGAGTTTGTGTTGAAGTGTTGTGGGCATCCTAGGCTTCTTCATTCTTCTTGGTCTTGCTCTGTCCAGGTGTATCATGCACGGCTTCTAGACTATCAACACCAGAGAGCTCTGCGAGGTCATCTGGGATGAGGAGGTCCGCTGACCACTCCTTAGAAATCTCGTCTAAGTCTTCCTCTGTTAGTTTGTAGTAGGGATACAACTGTTGGTGATGCTCATCAGTGCACGGTGTGATCTAGATGAAGTGGTGGTCCGTGTTTAATTTCATCAATGGCCTAAATCTGTGAAGTGTGTTCAGGGTGATGTGAGGCATAGCCTAGATTGCGATCTTCAATTGGTTGTAATAAGTGTGGAAAATGGAATTGGACTGCCACTGCTTGTTCATGTCACTAGAGTACCAAAGCGTACTGAAATTCACGGCCAGTGGCTCAAAGGGATCGACATCCGAGAAGGTTGCACCTTTCGGCATCTCCCATGTGATGAAAGTGATTAATATAAGAAGCCAGCTAAAATGGAACTCGTACCCTTGGTCCTACGCTTCCCTGCAGTCCAATTCTAGCTGGTTCACCAAGTATTTGGCCCAATTCATATGTAGGCCTTCTGCACACTTCCTTGCAATGTCTACTACAAATCCGGTCACTTGGGTTGGTCGGTTCTTACGAACTAGCTTGCATGCGATCAGCTAAAAGAAAGGTGCATTGTGCCACTTTAGATAGAGGCTACCTTGTAGCCTCACTTACCCTTCTTGACATCACCATACGTATCCTTTATCTTCTGCACAAGAGCGTGATCCGCGGTCATGTCGGGGTAAAAATCTTGTGGGTCGGGGCCCTACATGCTTAGACCTGTTATCCGATTGATCAAAGTCGGATCCACTATGATGTGGCCGTTCAACCATAAGTATCCTCTATGATAGTAGGACAGCGGAAACTTGATGCATGCATTCACTTCTTGATGCCTCCCGAAGTGAGGAATCTTCATTACATTAAGTAGGGTTGATTGTGTGAGGTTCTGGGTCCATGATTGAGCGATAATATTAGAGTTATTTCCTTTGGTTTGCATTAGATATTTATGAGGGGCGAGCATACTGTAAGACTTTCTATCGTCAAGGTTGAAGTCATTGAACTTCAACGTGGTGAGCTTGTCCTGGTCGGCACGAACTACGCGCACTTCTTTTGGAAGGTACACAGTGATCAAAGCATACTCAAATTTGTGGGGTACACTGTCACAAGTGATGGTGTCGCTCAGAGGTGGTAGATAAGCAGGTAGAATGCTCAGAATCCATTTCGCGTTCTCAAGATCATATCTATCCTTAGTTCTCTTTTCGTCGATTTCTCGGGATGGGCCGACTCGAGAAGTCGACAGGGAGGCTTGCACTCCTCGCGTCGATGATGCCTGTACACCTGTAGACAGTCCTCTTCTTGACATGGTTCTTGCATCCATTAAGTCGATCAGAACTTCTATTGCAATTGCTTCTTTGGCGATGAGCTCTTTGGACATACGCACTCAGTATGGATATCTCGGGTTCTCAAAGTAACGTGGGCACTACAATATGGTAGAAGGCAAAGGCATAGTAATCACTGGGCAATATTAATCAAGGCTGTGAGCTCAAATTCTCAATTAGAAAAAGTGTTCTCATTGCATGGTGCAACGGGATAAATAAACAACTTTTGTAATGGATCACTTGAAATAGATATGAAGGCTTCATTAACTCCATTATTTACATTATAGCGCAGTCCAATGGTTTGATGATGAACCTTTATTTCTTTTATGTTCGTTTGGAGCGAAAGTCGAACGGATATATCGGTCTCAACGGCTATATTGCTTCGTCATGGCGAAGTGCCATATGTCGTTGTTCTGATATCCAAGGATGATTTTAGGGGCTAAATTTCGCTCATGGGCTAATTTTCCATGTTTTTTTCCAAAACATTATTCGCTATTCTAAAAATGATTCGCCCAAATGTTATAGGATAAAATGATTTTACCTTAAAAATCGCCAAAATTTTATAAAAACTATATAAAATACTTAGAAATTTGAATATTTTTATAAAAATATCGCCAAACATTTATAGTTGGCATATGAAGGATTAGTAATATTCGCCAAGGTTTCTACATTTTAAAATAAATTTCCATCCTTAAAATCATCCCTGCTGATATCCCGGCGAAGATCAAATTCTGTAATTTTTCTTTCTGCAAGGTCTCCTCTAGAACCTCCTATAATCTTTCAATATTAGCCCTTTTCTTTCTTAACCTTCTAGCCTTCTTTCTAGTGAGCTTCGTCTCAGTAATGCTTTTCTCATTCTGATTATTTTCTTCTTTGGTCTTAGTTACTTCGCGTTGTTGAAATTCTTTCTTAGGGTTTTTGGGTAATACTTATTTTGTGCCTGGGGTAGGTAATTCAATATTCTGGGGATCCTCTAGTGTTCTCTTAGCTTCGACATCCCGGTTGCTAGTATTAAATATCTGCGATATGCTCTTATGTTCCTCAATCAAGTGTGCAATCCTTCTGGTCATAAAGTATTTTAACTCTTGCTTCTTCTGTTCCAAAAATTCTTCTTCTTCCTTTCGTCTGGCTTGATCTCTATCAATCTAAGGTTTTCCTATTAGCATGGTAAATGGGGTGCTATCTTCAACAACTTTAATAATATCAAAGTCTTCTTCTGTCAAAGTTCCATTAACAGTCACAAGTATCTGAGCGAGCCTTACACATAGGTTTACTAGCTTTCCTCTGAATAAACTTATTCCTCCTAGTGAAGGGATCATAGCAGGCCTTCCTATAGCTTCCCAGGTTCTCTATGGCATAATATTCATCTTTGTTTCCTCATCCAGAACACAGTGTCGAAGCCCCCTATTCTTGCTTCGATGCATTCCTTCTCTTTGAAGATCTCTGATAAGTTGACATGTCAGTGGTCATTCAGGGTTTCTTTTATCTGTATCCATACTTTCTCTGATTCTTGTTGGGGTTCTACCTTTTCTGGATCTGCCTTAGGGTTCTCTTGACTCAGGTTCATTCCTTCAATCTCAGCGATCATTCTAGGGAAATCCAACACTTCATGGTCCATAGCCTTACAACAGAGACAACTAGGTCTTCCACCAAGGCATTCCTTAGCAAGATGTCCTGGCCTCCTGCAACTGTAACAAAGGGTTAATCCTCTCTTTCTTTTCAATGATCCCCAGCCTCTTATGTACTGCGCACTAGGATCATGGTAGCTAACCTGCAACAAATTCTTTCTAGGATCCTGCATCCATTTCTTAGTCCAAACATTCTTTCTATGCATAGGTATAACATATCTTCCATTATTCTTAACAGATCTATTCATATCAAACCTTCTTTCATCTATTAACACCCTAGCTTTCAAACTAGGACAAAACCTATCAGATATACCTAGATCCATACTCTATAAACAAAAATTTCCACTTATCTTACTTTTACAGAGAACAAAGCTTACAGATCTTACCTCTTTCAATCAGAACTTCTCACTTTTACCTTTCTTGGAGCACAAAGATTTCATATCCTGCTTCTTTTCTACATATCCGACCTTCTTTCTTTAGCACAAAGCTTTACAGATCGAGTAAAATATTGTGCACTAGGGCACATATCTACGCATAGATCTTTCACAATTTTAGGATGAATCTTTGCATAGAGCTTCCTCTTTCTCAGTTCCCAGCAATCACAGTTTCAGGTCCCGGATATGGAACCATTTGTTGGCATCGGGGCAGACCCATGGTTCAATGCTACAAGAGAGCACCAACAAAACCCTAACTATTGTCTCTTTTGGCAACACTTGCAAAGAAGATGAAGTCTCACCCAAGGTAGAGACAGGGGTGGTTGCAGGACTAAAGTGTATGCAACCTTATCTGGGACATAGATCTGTGATTATACAACTTAGTAAAGAATTTAGCACCATTAGTTATTTAACATGCAATCATTATCTACTTCGCTGATAAAACAGAGCCTCGCAGTACTCACAGTAATCTACCATATATGAGCACTTAGCATAATTAAAATAGGTTGGATGTAACTGATCAAGCACTAAGCATATTCATGTATATTAGATCTAACATTCCATACATCATTGGCACTAAGCATAAGCAGATCTATCTAATCATCTCAAAGCACTAAGAAAAGAAGACATAAACACATTCAGACAAGTGCCAAGCAAGATAACACAATTATTACATGGTTCACCCCTCTCCTAGGGCTATGTCCACCAACTCTTCTTCTTTATTATCTTCAATCAGTCATATACATGCAGAAATCCATACAAACCCCACTCTACATAGGATAGGAGATCTGCGTGCACCTCGCCAGATCCTCCTTCCCTGAGTTAGGTTACAACACAAAATTTTCTACTCAATCTCTTACAGTCACTTGCACTTAGCCTTGCAAGTCTCACACAGCATGCACAGAGCATATACAACTATTATTTGCACTTGGCACTTGGAACTTAGCTCATCAGCCCTTTCCTACATCGCCTAGGTATCTATTTATACATTACAAAATAGGCCTAAACATGGGTAAACCCATGGGCCGACATCCCTTTCCCTTTACATATTCCCAACAACCCAAAAAGAGGCCCAAAAGGGGGCCGAGATCCCATGATATTTTCTTCGTCTTGTTCTCCTCCTTCGACAGGCTGTCAAAGTCCCAAAATAGGTCAACATGAACAAGAAACTCCCAAAAATTGGTCAAGGGCCAACACCCCTATACTCTTTTATTTTTATTTGTTATGCCCTCTCAAATGATAAAGATGATTTACTAATAGAAGTAAATGTTTTGACACCATAGTGATGAGGATTGTATTACTGCAGAAACAGTTGAGAGCTGTTGGTATTGCACTCACGAAAACATTAAGGATAATGTGATAAGTGCATACAAATATGCTAGGACATGTCTGAAAATTTTTTATTAGTTTAAATTCTATGGTACTTACATTTTTTTAATTTACATGATGACTAATGTGTTTATGATGTATGTCATGTGTAGAAAGAAATAGATTGGAACTATTGAGAAATACATTTACCAATAATGAACAACCTCAATTAGAGGATGACTATGAGAAGGTTCTTGTTGAAAGATTGTTGAAGGGACTTTAAAAGTCCCCATGGTGCACCACTGATGGGATAATATTAGAGGGGGTGCTAACAGTCGAAACTGGTATAAAAAATTTCATGCCTATGTGGCACAAGGTATGAAGGGATTGGGCAGGAATCCCTTCTGAAATTTTTTATAGTCTTAATTTTATGTATGGAACATTGAAAGGTAGTGTATGCCTTGGATACCCAAGTAGGGTATGATTCAGGAAGGAGAACCCGAATGATGGAGGTGTGAACCTCTGGTAGTAAAGACTGATTTTAATCCTCGAAAGAATTCATGAACTGATATTTCATGAATACATGGACCAATCAAGGAACGATTGTAAAAAAAAGTGCTCATAGATAGCATGTTGCATGGAATGCATTGAGGGAACACATGTTGCATAAGATGGCAGGCAATGGATTTTTTAGTAAGAAAGGAGGACCTTCCAGTGTTTTGATTACATTATGTAAGCACTGAAGGAAAACTCATCTAGGTGGTCATGAGTGTTGGCACCCTGGTTATTAATGGAGGAAGAAGGCTTAAAGGCATTCATGTGAAAATTTTGAGTTTCATGTGTATTGATTTGGGAATCTTGATCATCCTGTAGCCGGAAGTATAGTCATGCTGCAACAATGAATGAGAATGAATAAACCATATGGTGAAAAGCTTGGCTAATCTCCAACACACCATGACAAAGTACTTGTCGTAAAGTGTGGGAAACTTAAAATCAATGAAAATGTGCATTGGATATGAATGTGGCCACGAATGTTGGTACATTCATTAAGGTCAATTGATATCTGAATTACATTCTGAAAAATTTGGTAGGCTGAAATGATACATAGGTAAGGGATGAGGTATCATTTTGCTTTCTATCCATGAATAGATGAAAATGACTTGGACTGTTAGTATGCTTGATTTTGAAAAGGTAATGTGCATGAAAAATAACAATTTGTTTGGCTAAGGAATGTTGAAATTGCAGGAAGAAATGGGTCTTGGATATGGCAGTATTGTAAGCCCATAAAGAATACCAATTTCCTACTGATCCAAACTGCAAGGAATGGTATTTCCTTTTTGAGAAAGTGAATTTGATTGTCAGTATGCACAATTCTGAAATTGTTTGTGATGACATTATAAAGGTGCAATAAAATGTATGTGCATGGAAACTAACAATTTGTTTGGCTAATTGAAGTTGAAAGTGCAGGAAGCAAAGGAGTCTTGAATATGGAATCATTGTAAGCCATAAGGAAGACCAATTGCCTCCTGAGCCAAACCGCTATGGGAAGGAAAGTCCCATAATTATGAATCTATTTCATGTATGAAACAAATATGGAAACAAAATGTGGAATTTGGATATCTGTGGGTCACAGATTTACAAGAAAAATTTGAATTTAAAATTTATGATGATGTCTCATGAATTTTTGTATGCCTATGATACAAGTGAGAAAGAGTATAATCTGATTGCATGAAATAGAGACTGACTCGAGAGAAGGAGAGTAACCTTCATCCCTATCTATGATTGAGTCGGGAGAAGGAGAGTAACCTTCATCCCTAACTTTAGTTGAGTCAAAAGGTTGTCAAGCTATAAAAGCATGAAAAATGGCTACTGTTGAGCCATGAGAACCCCGTGGTAAGCCATGATCGCCTAGAATATGTTGTTTTGAGGTAACACAAGCTAGAGGGATGCCTCGACAGAGCAAGTCTGAGGGGCACCTCGACTGTAAGACTCAACAGAGTCTCTATAATTATTTATGTGCGAGAAAACCTTAGCAAGGCAAGATGGATCACCCGAGGGATTGTATAGCAGAGAAGGGGATGCCTGAGCCTGGGCCTAGAGGGTGAGTGACCGCAAGGAAGAGGAAACCTTAATATTTCATGTAAATTATTGATTGGGATCATGCACATGATGGGTAGTTCTTCCTATGCGAGAAAACCTTAGAAAGGAAAGATCGATCACCCAAGGGATTGTATAGCAGAGAAGGGGATGCCTAAGCCTGGGCCTAGAGGGTGAGTGACCACAAGGAAGATAAGACCTTAATAGTTCTTTTAAACTATTGATTGGGACCATGCACCCAATGGGTATGTCAAGGAAAAACAATGAGCCTGGATAACAAAACAACCATGTGGATACAAATCCACAAACTGCGCACATAATTATTGTGCTACGATTATGAAATTTTCCTAGGAATTTTCATGCAATGTTTTTGCATAAGACTATGATTAACGTGCTTGTTGTCCAAGAATTATTGAAAGAAGGTGACCAAGATTAAGGGTCTGAAAAAGGACCCAAAAGAGGAATAAGGATCAAGATTTATGAAACAACTGAATGAAAAAGGCATGACAGGTGTTTTTGAGAAAGAACACCGAGGACAGTGTTCCTTTAAGGGGGAAGGAATTGTAACACCATGTTTCCCCCAGGTTGTAATTAATCTTAAAATAGGATTATCATGCTAAGGAATGCAGACAATGTAAATGTTTTATTGTTAAACTGCCCATAACAGACTGTTGGGGGTGAAGCCTTGAAGTATGAGCCATGATATCTCTAGAGGAAAGAAATTAGTTAATGAAGAAAGGACCAGTGGTTGAATCATCAACCAACCCCATGAATGGAAACATGGTCTAGCTATAGGATGTCATATCAAAGTACCACAGAGACCTGCAGACCCGAGCTTCCTTTTGACAAAAGGAACAGGACAGGTCGGAAAACCTTCCAGAGGAGGGAAGGTAAGATGCATATAGGGACACGGGAGGAGAACACAAGCTCGTAAGAGAGATGTGTGAACCCAAAGGAAGTGTCGAGAACACGACCCGAAGAACCCGAACGTGAGCTTGATGTTGAGGAAGTATCTGATAAACCTCACAGGGTCACTATGATAGAGAGATTTTATCTGAGAGATGACGTAAATTCCCTAGTGATATCATGGCCTGGCACGGGGTGGACAGAGTGCTAAGAATGAATTCCTATGAGCCTATGGTTGGGTAGAAAGGTGCACACCCACAGTCAGATGGTTGGATACAACTTGTAATAGATAAGTATCCTCATACTCTATGAAATTAAGTTGTAATTATGTAATGAAATGGGGTATATTGTGAAGGACCCAGGAATGTGTATGTCTGCTTAATGGTTATACTGTATCACTCTATTCCTATTTAAATTGTGTATTTAAGCAAGTATGGATTGGACATGTTTTGTATTCATAAATGCTTGTGCCCTGTGGTGGCTTAAGCTATATCCACGAACGGTGAGTTCATCGACCTTGGTAATAGTTTCATGTATGCATGTCGACACTCCTAGTCATTTTGAGTCCTTTGGAGGAGGGATTCTGTTAAAACTCAAGAGAGATAATGCACGTATGCACAAGCTCTCTGTGAGGCAGGCAGAGACTGAGAACCACTTAAGTTCTAAAGTTGACGAATGAGCATAAGGGGTGCACGGAAGGATTCTTCTAAGCGTTAAGTTCAAGAGAAAGTGTGCAAAGCTATTAATCCCTTCAGAGCTAAAAACTCTCAAGAAGAGTAGCGAGGCTGAAGTATCAAAAGGGAAGGTTCCCTTGTTTGGAAGACAAACAAAATCTGTTCGGAAGAAGCCACAATCTGTTGCGACTATTGGATATGGGAAAGAGTGTGGGAGTTAACCCTTAGAGTCATTTGTACTTCAAGAGTTCAGTGAAATGAGTGAGTTTGTCATAAGGGAGGTAGAATCCCCGAAGTCCTGAAGTTAACTCTGAACCTTATATCTGAGGATGCATGGGAACCATCCCGACCATCAGATCTAGGAGGTAGGCAATAGTCAAGTTACCATAACTACCCATGACTTAAGAATCTAACAGTAGAGATGGATGTGAGTCATTTAACGGGAGGAGAGGCCATCCCGGTCACCAGATTGACTCAAATACTCACTGGAGTTACTGAATCAAACACCAGCCGCTCGATTTAATCAACCGTTGGGAATCATTGTGGAGTGAGAAGGTGAATTTACCAGACCTGCTAGTTCACGGCCCGCAATAAACCCATGTCGTTGATCTCATTGGGGATGGAAGATCAATGACTAGGATTAGACTAGATTCGAGCGAGAACTTTCCAAATTTTGGAGTTTGAGCTCTCTGATAAAGAGTCTGCACATTGGGGCCCCGCAATTACTGTTAACCGTTGATCAATGGACACCTCGGTATTGGTCGGAATATGACCGTCGAGCCTTGAACAGTTGCGAGAGGGATGGTTGTGATCCCCTTAGGAAATATGCGGAGTGACATAGTCCTTTAGTATCGTCGGTTTGAGAGAATCGAAAATATCAGAAGAGATAACATTTTCAAGAGAAAAGGTGAGACCCAAGATAGTTGGGCTTGCAGGAAGAACGAAGGTTCAGGCCTTGAAAATCTACAAAACTCTTCCAAGTTGGGAGAAACCTAGACCGTTAGATCAGTGTCTAGGGAAGCATAGGAGAAGTGTTGACAAAGGAACAGATCCTAACCATCAGATCTGAGCGCAAGGGGATGATAGTCATCTGATCTAAGGTAAAGTGCATGAGTTTTAACCTTTATGTGCACAGGAGGCTTGACTGGCCAAAGTCCCAAAGTCTCGAAGTGAAGTGGGGTTGTTCATCGCCAAAAGGGACAAGTGGCGTAAGATCCACAACCCCTAAGAGAGATCTTGTGGTCAAGGAGAGTTTGAAATCACCGAAGGAAATCCTGACCGTTGGTCGTCAAGGGAGGTACGTGTCAACAGATCTGTGGCTCCAGGAAGAATCACTTCGAAGGTTTCAGTTGAGAGTTGAAACTCCCGAAACCCAAAGTCTAGAGTGCATCTAGATCATCAAATCCATAGAGATGCATGGTGACAAATCGCGAGCTTCAAGAGGGAGAAAATTTTGAGAATTGATATTTCCGAACTCTGGAAATCCAAAGTAAACTTCAGTCGTCTAATTCAGAGGGACACGCAACAGAAATCCACACACTTTGAAGGAAGGAGAATGTTGAGGTTCGAGAACTTCAAAGACCCGAAGTAAACGTCAACCATCGGATCCAAAGGACAGGTGGTGTAAGTCTATGGACTCCAGGTAAAGACCTGAAGTAGGTCATGGTTGTTGATCGTCAGGAAGGGTACGTGTCGATAGATAGGAATCTCTAAGTGAATGCACTTTGGAAGAAACAAGAGCATAGAAGCTTGAAACTTCTGAAGCCCGAAGAGTTGAAGAAATGAAGGGCCGAAGTGGATCCTGTCCATTGGCCAACAGGAGACACGTGTCAATAGATCAGATATTTTGGGAAAAACACTTTGAGAGTTCTAGTGGTGAGTTGAAACAGACGACAGTTGTTGATTTGAAGGTGGATGTGTGGCACCAGATCTATAACTCTAGGTACGGAGCACTCTGGAGGAAAGCAGTGGGTAAAAGTGTCAAAGTCCCGAAGGAGATATCGATCATTGATCGAGGAGGAGGTCGAAGGACCATTGACTTGGACTTGGTTGAAAAGTGTCGAAGTCCCGAAGAGGACCAGGGTTGTCGATTTGGAGAGGACAGGTGTCAGAAGATTAGACACTTCGAAAGGATTTACTATAAAGATTTGTGTTTGTGGAGAGCGGATATAGACCATTGATCGGAGTAGACGTGTGGTGTCCAATATACAACTCTGGGTAGGGAGCACTCTGGGAGAAAGGGGTGAATGATGGAGAAAGAACTCCCGAAGGCTGAAGAGTCGGAGCTCATCAGAACCGTTCGTTTTTTGATGACAGGTGTCAGGAGGTCTTCCACTCCAGAATATATCTACTGATGGAGGAAGTGAAAGTTGAGAGTTGAAACTCTCGAAACTCGAATCATGAAATAAATCACAGTCGTTGATTTTGAAAGCTTAGATCTGATCCGTAGATTCAAAAAGGATAGATCTAAGCCGTCAATTCTGAAGCACTGACAAGGTTGTGATATCGATGGTCCCATCACATTACGGGGACCGAAGGTGCGCAAACTTTAAAAATTTGAGGGCAGGCCGCAATCCAAACCACGGTTTTGGAGAAAGGACACGTAGAGGCTCAAGGTGAATTGCGGGGCAAAAAGTAGTTTGGTTTCAAACCACCCTTGGCCACTCCTGCAATCGCATGGTTACGTAAGGCCATCGCCTAAGGTCATATGAAGGAAGGGGCTTATCAGAAAAGGAGCTAGCATCAAGACTCTGAGATTTTGTAGGCATGAAGGGGGAGGTCGTGGGTACCATTAGACCTGCACCCAAAAGTCGAAGGGGTCTGCGTTTAATTTCAAAGAGAGACCATCAGGGTCTTAGAGAGTCGTTTGGATTCAGAATCAGAGATCCTTGACCAGGAGGTCGGACTAGTTCCCCGACTTTCCAAATTAGAAGCCATGAACGGAGAATCTGTCCTTTAAGAAAAGAGAAAAAATTTATGCCCTGTCGTGGGTGTGTTACAGAGGTATACTTATGTATTTTTCCCAATTCTTTTGAGGATTTAATAAAAAGGCCTACCCATTCGAGATCAAGACCTGGAGATGTAGTCCACCAGGGATGAACTCTGTTATCAAGTTGTTGTGTTCATATTGCATGCTTATGTCTCTTTCCTTTTGAGCTTTTCCTTCTTCATGGTGTACTTTAGTTTATGCTCAGTTAATACAATTCTTTAATAAGTCATTGAACGAAAAGACCCCGGATCATGTTGGTATCAAAGCAGTCGTCTTTGACTTGAATTATTGAGTATGAATGCTTACTAGGGCCAAGCATAAGCAGGGTGAATGAACTCTTAAGACTTTCAATCCCGAAGTTGGTCATGCATCCCGAAGGAAGAAAATGGCAGAAGAGGACAAGCGTGATGAATAGGAGAAAAACTTTCACATGGTGTTTTATCGCATGTTAGAAATGGTCGAACGAATGTATGGAGATTATGAGAAGAGGATGAAGAAGAAAGAGAATAAATAGGAATCACATGCAGATGAAGATGCTTCGATAAACCAAGGGACTAGAGGAGATCCTCTTGAGACTCCATCTTCACCTAAGAGGGAAATCCAGCATGAGATACATCTTTAGCGGGATTCTCCTCTTCCTAATGTGGGCATGTACAATATGTCAGTTGTGGAGATGACCGAGATCAAGAAGTAGGTACAGGGCTTATTGGATCAAGGGGTCACCAGGCCCAATTCATATCCTTGTAGTTATTTGATCGTGATGGTGCCAAAGAAAGATGGCACATGGTGAATGTATTTCGATTACTAGGCCTTAAACAAAATCATGGTGAAAAATTGATACGCTCTTCCTCGTATAGATGATTTACTTGATCAATTGAATAATGTTGTTTATTTCACTAACTTGGATTTGCGCAGTGGATACCATCAAATTAGGGTCGCAGAACAGGATGCATGGAAGACTGCATTTAAAATCAAACAGGGATTGTTTTAGTGGTTAGTTATGTCGTTTGGGCTTTGTAATGCTCCGACAACTTTCATGTGTCATTGAATGATTTATTCAAGCCTTTTGCTAGATGACTTTGTGAATGTGTATTTAGAAGACATTCTTATTTTAAGAGGTACTTGGGATGAACATGTAAGGCATGTAAAGCAGGTATTGGATACTTTGAAAAGGGAAAAGTTGTATGTGAAACTTTCTAAAGGTCAGTTTGGAAAGACTACACTCATATACTTAGGTCATATTGTAGGAGGAGGACAATTAAAAATTGATCCTTCCAAAATTTAAGTAATTGTAAATTGGCCTGAGCGAAAGAGTGTAACCGAAGTCCGAAGCTTCTTGGTGCAGTATAGTATTGGAGGAGATTCATTCCCAACTACCCCTTTATAGAAGCTCCTTTGCATGCCTTAACCAATGTGAAGAACACTTTTCAGTGGGAAGGAAAGCAACAAAAATATTTCGACACTTTGAAGGGGAAGATCAATACCGCACCAGTATTAGCACTGTTGAATATTCAACAACCTTTCGAGATCGAGACAGATGGTAGAAGATATGCCATGGGTGCAGTATTGAAGCAATATCGTAAGCCTATATGTTACCACTATGTAAATTTTAACCAAGTTGTTGTTAACTATCCTACATATGATAAAGAATTGTATGCATTATTCCAGAGCATAAATAAATGGAAGCACTAATTGTTAGGGAAGGAAACAATCATACATACAGGTCACCAACCCTTACAGTATCTCCAAGAAATGACCAAACTGCAACAATCTCGACACTACAGATGGATGGGTTTTCTACAACAATTTCATTTGGTAATCAAGTACGAGAAGGGTACAAGTAACAAGGTAGTCGATATTCTTTATAGAACTCCTATTGTTGCTTCTATTATTTTGAAGAATACTTCTTTATCTCATGATAGCTATGTAGAGAAATATGCCATTGATGAAGATTTTAAAGAAGTATATGAGAAGCTAACCCATGGTGCACAGGTAGAGAACTATTATCTGTGGGGAAAATTACTCTACCATCTTGGAAAGCTATGTATTCCTACAAGTGAACGAGTCCATGTAATACGAGAAGCTCACACTTCTCTTGTGTCTAGGCATTTTGGGGTAGGAAAAACTATGGCTCATTTGTAGATGTTTTGTTATTGGCCTCAAATGAAAGAAATTGTAACTAAATATGTAAAGGGGTGTGTGATGTGATCTACTTGTAAGCCCACTAATAGAAAATAGGGGCTATACTCACCACTTATTGTTCCATCACATGCATGGGAAAGCATTTCCATGGATTTTTTAGGGGGTTTACCAATGACCAAAGAGGGTCATGACTATTTGTATGTTGTAGTGGATAGGTTCAGCAAGATGTGTATCTTGATTCCACGTAAAAAGAAGATCAATGTTGAGCAGACTACTAATCTCTTATTTCAGTATGTTTGGGTTCACTTTGTGTTACCCACATCCATTGTCTAGGATCGAGATACTCGATTCCTTGGGGATTTTTGGACTAGCTTGTGGAGGATGATGGATACAAAATTTAAGAGGAGCACTACTTTTCATCCACAAACCGACAGACAGAAAGAGGTGGTAAATATAGCAGTGGTACTTTTGCTTCGAGGCTACTGCAACAAGCATCCTAAGTTATGGGATGAACAGATACCCTATGTACAACATGCTTATAACCAAGCTTTACATTCATCCACTCAGAGTTCACCTTTTGAGACATGTTTTGGGTACCTGCCCAAGGTTCCTTTGGACTTAATGTATGGGAGAGATTTCTATGTAAATGAATAACAAAAAGAGGACAGAGCTTGCAATTTCATCCAGAGGATCCAACAGATACATCAGGCAGTCACGGAATAGTTGGAGAAAATTCAAGCACAGTATAAAGCTCGGCATGATAAGCACAGGTTTGATCATCAGTTCCAAGTTGGAGATTGGGTATGGCTTCACATCAACAAGGAGAGATTGAAGGGTGAAGGAAAGAAAATCAATCCCATTTGTTATGGACCCTTCACTATCTTGGAGAAAAGTGGTACCAATGCTTTTCGCCTGGATCTTCCACCTTATATGTAGATTTACTCCATTGTGAATGTAGAGAACTTGAAACTTTTTTAGCCTCCCATGATCATGGATCAGGATGAGGAAGTTTCAATACCTTCAGTTGATGAGTTTGCACCTAATTACTTGGATGAGTTACAGGAAGATATCATCCTATACAGAAGGACGAGGACTTTGCACAAGGGTGATGTTGATTATCTTCGAGTAGGCTTAAAGGGCACACATCCAAGAAAGACAAAGGGGATTGAGAAGGACAAAGTGAGGGGACTCTTCCCTCACTTACCTGTTGATTGATGAAAGCTTTTGGTGGTCCAAAAGGCTCTTAGTGGGAAGGCATGATCCAAAAAAGATTCATAGAAGGCTAAGAACAACTCATAACTCGCAGAGGAAAATCAAGATGCTCATAATGGCTCCAGCAAATAGAGAAAGGAAAAAACATCAAAGTTCCCAAAACCCAGTAAAAATGGCATGATCGCGAAGAGTGTGTTGCAAGCTTTCTAATGACGCAAACGGATTGAAAAGCGGAGTTACGGATCGAAATATATATGTGGTAGAAGTTTTGGTCAACCTAGCCCAGTTAGCAGGGATGAATAAACATCTGTACTGCTGACGTCAGCATCAGTACAGATGAAATCATCATCCGTACAACATATGTGGCAATCACAGAGGGAGAAACATGTCATACTGACATCATCATGATGATGTGGCAGCACTAGAGGTTGCCACATGTCAGTCATTTTTGGACTTTTCGGGCCGACATGTGGACCAATGAAAATCTACCATGTGGCATTCTGTATTGGACACGTGGAATCGTACACTACGTGGCAGTCTAACATGGCATTCATATGACACATGGTAGGTTGATGTGGAAGACAGATGACATGGTAGGATGACTGTACAATGAGGTGACGTGGGCCAATGATTGTCTGCCATGTGGCCCACTCATGGGTTGCCACGTGGTAGTGGGAAAATTCCCAATGACGCCCAATAACCAAAAATTTAAAAATATATATAATATATATACCGCCAAATTTGCCAGCGGTTCCACCAGATCGGCGACATATTCCATTGGTCTACCATTCTAGTTGTATCTCCATCAAATGTAGCCGCCAAAAATCGGTTGTAACAAGTGTTAAAAAGGGAGGCCTGCGGGTTCGACCCTGGGACCTCCGCCTAACCAAAATCTTAATACAGTATCCACCAACCAATGCGCCAACTAACCCTTTATTGCATAACCGCCCACATTATACTATAAAAGGGGGTTTCAACCATTGGACAAGGGAGGAGAATCAAGGGCGCAAACGTATTGGATTGGCACAAATTTTGAGACAAATGCATGGATTTTGAGACAGAGTCCATTCATTAGTTGCAGGTGCAAGAACAAAAACTGAGGCAAGATTTTTCTTAGGTCTGAAAGTGCTAGACTCGGATCGAGGGGTGGAGACAGTCATTTTTAGGTAATTCGATGCCATGAATGCAATGGTGATATTTGTTTTCTGATCTGAGCAAATATTTTGTAGCTTAACTCCATAATGAGGTATACTTATGTATTTTTCCCAATTCTTTTGAGGAGTTAATAAAAACGCCTACACATTTGAGAGCAAGACCCAGAGACGTAGTCCACCAGGGACGAACTTCGTTATCAAGTTTTTGTGTTCATATTCCATGTTTATGTCTCTTTCCTGTTGAGATTTTCCTTCTTTATGGTGTACTTTAGTTTATGCTCATTTAATACAATTATTTAATAAGTCACTAGACGAAAAGATCTCGGATATTCTATTATGTGCAGGTTCAACAAATTTACATGGTATCATAGCTGACGAAACGCTAAGAAAAAGACAAACCGAATTATTTTTGCAAGTACCAAAGATTGAAGACAATGGAAAAATGGAATTTTCAAAAGAATTCATACTTACACCTTACAATTACTTTGCATGGAAGGAGAAGATGATCATGCATCTTCCAAGCAGAGAATTGTACAGGTTAACCATGAACACAGAGATAGAACCGACATCATCCATAGAAAAATCCAAGTATCTAAATGGAATGGATGAAGCATTCGGAACAATTTGTAGTCTCATTTCTCCCAATCTCCTTTTTCACATATCTTCATGTAAAACCCCCAATGAATCCTAGACCACCATGGAATGGCTCTTTGGAAAAGAGGATGAGATGAGGGGACACATTCTCGAGGTGGAATTGTTCACATTGGATCCAAAAATCTTAGACAATCTCCAAGATTTCTTTACAAAATTTAAGGATTTATTGTCGCAACTCAAGTCTTGTCATAAAAGCAGTTTATTCTTCATTGGATGCATGAAAATTTCCTCCTATTATGATGGGGGACAAATCTCCATTCGAGGTCACCAGAAAAGGAAGGATTGAACTCACCAATAGAAGCTTCAAGAATGTGTTGCATGTTCCCAAACTTTCCATCAATCTTCTCTCCGGGTATCAGATGAAAGTTTATGGCACTGGAAAGAAATTTGTATTCACACCTGATGCAGTGGATATCTATGACATGCAAACTAATTCCAGGGTTTCTATCGGTGAGGTAAATAATCAATCTAGGATTTACACTTTTTCTAAATTTATTGAACCAAATTTTGCTTTACTGCTTACCCATGTTGATGAAATTAGTAGGATATGGCACGAAAGATTCGGGCATTTAAATTTTAGATATATGCAATAGCTGAGCAAGAAAGGATTGGTTGATGGCCTACCAGACATCCATTTCTCCAAAGGAATATGTGAGGGATGTGTTCTTGGAAAACACCCTCAAGAGAAATTCGACAAAGGAAAGACTCAGAGAGCTTCCTCTCCTTTAGATCTGATCCATAGTGACCTCATGGGCCCTTTTCTACATTCATCAACCAAAAAAGCAAGGTACGTCTCATTTTTGTTGATTATTTCTCATGCTTCACTTAGATTTTCTTTCTCAAGGAAAAATCAAAGGTATTTCAACACCTCAAAGATTTCAAATCCCTGGTTGAGAAACAGTCAGGAAAGAAAATCAAATTCCTCTGAACTTATAACTGGGGAGAGTATGTCAACCATGAGATCCAGAATCTTTGTCATGAGGCAGGGATTCAGTTGCAGTACATAGTTCCCTATACTCCGCAGCAAAACAAAGTTGTTGAGCAGAAAAAAAGATCTTTGAAAGAGATGGCATCTTGCATGCTACATGCAAAGTCACTACCACAGAGATTATGGGTCGAAGCACTTAATTATGAAACCTACATCCAAAACAAATCTCCCCATATATTTGTCAAGGATAATACCCCCTACGAGCCTTGGAGCAGCCTCAAATCAGAAGTGACCCACTTTCGTATTTTTGGTTCACATGCATGGGCCCAGATTCCCTCTGAAAAGAGGAAGGCACTTGATCCACAAAGCACAGAGTGTATTTTTGTTGGATGCCCTGACGGTGTGAAGGGATATAGACTCATTGATATTTCCTCAGACTGGATCATCATTGAGCGTAGTGTCCAATTCAAGGAAAGTGTCTCACATGCACCTTAGCAGCCGCATGCAGACACCTTTGTTCTTCCACCTATCAGAGATGATGAGCATGCACATGCTGAGTCTTATTCAGATGATAGTTTTGATTCAGAGGATTCAAATGATCTAGATACAAAGTCAATATAGTCAGATGCAGATTCAGTGCATCTAGATGCAGATACAGATCCAAAGAAGAGGCCCAAGTGGGCCCAAAATACTCTCCAGGATGCAAAGGATCTTGTTGGATCCAGCTGATACTAGGAGGACTCAAACTAATTTAGAGGATCCCCTTATTACACTCACTGTCACTGAACCATTGCCACCTAGGCATATTTTCTTGGTTTAGTCTTTAGATCCATAGTCTTATGGTGAGGCTGTTGGAAATCCCTTTTGGGAATCCTCTATGCAGGAGGAGTACAACTCTCTCCTTGAGAACCAGACTTGGGATCTAGTTCCCCTTCCTTCTGGAAGGAAACTTGTCAAGTGTAGATGGGTCTACAAGACCAAGAGCACAGTGGATGGACAGATTAGCATATACAAATCCAGGCTTGTTTCCAAAGGCTTTTAGTAGGTGCATATCATTGGCTATCATGAGACCTTCACTCCAATAGAGAATATGGATTCCATACGTTTGGCACTTTCCATTGCAGTAGCCAAGGGGTGGGAATTCCATCAGATGGATGTGAAGAATTCATTTCTTCACGGTGATCTCTCTGAGGAAATCTATATGGAGTAGCCCCAGGGATTTATGCAGAATTCATCTTTGGTCTGTCGACTGAAGAAGACTCTTTATGGCCTCAAGAAGGCTCCAAGGGCATGGTATGCCAAGATGGACTCCTACATGTTGTCACAGAACTTTGTACGTTGTAAATCAAACCTGAATGTTTACATGCTTGGAACGAATGATTCACTTATAATTTTAGTTATGTATGTTGATGATTTGTTGATCATCAATTGCTCAACTTCAGTGATTTTTGCAGTCAAGAGGATTCTACATGACAGGTTCTTGATGACAGACATGGGTCCACTACATTTGTTCCTTGGACTCGAGATCAACCAAGATGCATCAGGCATCAAAATGTCTCAGGCCAAGTATGCACAATATCTCCTTGAGAGATTTCACATGACAGACTACAAAATTGCCCCAACTCCTTTCCTATCATGATTCAAACTTGAGGATGGCGGGGACACTCCACTGGTTGACCACACACTATAAAAATAGCTAGTGGGTAGCTTGTTGTATCTCACACACTCCATACCAGACCTATCCTATGTAGATGGGACAGTTTCCAAGTTCATGCAGGAGTCGCATGAGCTAAATTGGAAGGCTGCAAAGTGTATCCTTCGATATGTACAGGGCACCGTCACCTTTGGTATTCACTATACAACAAACTCTACATTGGACCTCATTGGGTTCACTGATTCTGACTGGGTTGGTGATAGCATTGATCGCAATTCCACATTTGGTTAGTCACTCAGTCTTGGTTTTGAGACTATAATTTGGGTGAGCAAGAAGAGGGATGCTATTGCTCTATCTTCAGTTGAGGCAGAGTATATAGGGGTAGTTAACATAACCATTTAGACTATGTGGCTACAACATTTTCTCACTAAGTTGGGAATTCAGTTTCATTGGTCAATCATCATTTGGTGTGACAACTAGAGCACTCTGAAGTTCTACAGAGATCCAATTCATAGGCAGCGGACGAAGCACATCGAGATCCACATGCACTACATTCGGGACTTAGTACATGAGGGGATCATCAACCTGCAATTCTATCCTTCAGCAGAACAGACTATAGACATCTTCACCAAGACCTTCACTGAGCAGAAGTTCCATTCTTTTTGCAGTTGTCTTGGAGTGAAGGACACAGCTGCCTAGCAACTGTTAGTTCATTTTTTTACATACATTGTATCTTGAGGGGGCGGGGGGTTTCCATGAGGTTTTCCCTCTTTCGTCACTTTATTTCAGTGTATATTTTGTATTTAGGTACCTAACATGGCCTCATTGTTGGGACCCATTATTTATTTTCACCATATTGATGTTCAGGGGGGTGTTGGAGTTCCTTCACACACACCTAGGATTTATTTTTCCTAAGGATTTTCCTTGTTTATTAGTCATTATTCAGTCTCCTATATTTTAGAAAGAATATTCCTCTAGGGAGAATATTCTCTTCAGTTTGATCAGTTGAGTGGAGTCTAGATGCTACAATGGTATTATCACCATGCAACAATGGGATCATCACCAGCTAATGCACATTGTCCTTGGGATCATCACCATACTAGCGCATTACCCATGATTCATTAATCTCCTCCTCACTTCACTTTATTTCAGTCAGTTAATTGAAGACTGATAGACTAGTTAACTCAACTAGTTGGCAATTCACTCTCGTAACTTCCCGAGAGACTAGACTGGGTAGTAGTTTACTCCCGTAACTGTTGATGTGTGTCCATATCACTCTAGACTACCACTATGGCGCATTGGATTCTCCTCCAATGTGCATTGGTTAAGTTATATAGAGTATATCATGTTTAAATTATTCATTATTCATTCAGTTAATGAGAATTATTCCATTATTTCTCTTTTGCTTCTTATTTCTCAATTTCTCTCTACAAATGTATGTGTTATTTTCTAGCTAGATCTATTCTGTGCAGAGTCAACACATTTACAATTAGAAGGTGTATAAATTTTAGATTTATATTTGTGTAGATTAGGATAGTTATAGGTAACTGTACCTAAACCAGTTGGAATTGCCATTTACAATGAATAAGGGTCTAATTGGGATCCTGACTGGGTGAATTATTGAATGTTGAACATGGTCATATTTGAATATCAACATGGTTGTAGAAAACAATTTTTTATGGCAGAAAAATAAGCCACCAAAACTTGCAAAGAATCCACCCAAAATATGTGTTGAGACTAGTAGATTATAGGGGTAAATTGTTAGCAACTTCTGACAGTTGATTTGTGAGGTATGAATCAAAAAGAGAATAATTTGTTGCAACCATAATGGTTGTAGCTATAATTTAGTTACAGCAGAAAATTTCTTGGCTAAAAGAGGACGACCTTAGGGCACAATAACGCTTATAACATGTAGAAAATAATCTAATTTTAACAAATCCAATATCTCTCAAAATCATGTTTACCAATAAAAACAATTTATTTATCCATTGCAATAAAATATTAGTGCCTTGCCAAATGGGTTGTGGAATATTCTTGCATTAGGTTAGGAAAACTAAATCTCAAGGGGTGTAATCCCTTTTCCTCCCTTGAGATAGCAACCCTAACAAGGTAAATTCCAGGAGGGTGTAAACCCTTTTATTCCTCCTATCAACCTTTCCAATAGCCTTTTCAACAAACAATAGTGATAAAAATTGGTGGAGGTTGTAAATCCTTATAATCCTCCAAGGATCTATCCAATTACAAGCATGGAAGAAGAAATAAACCTAACAAAGTGCATATTTTCCTTACCAATTCCAACAAATGTCGAGACAAAACCCTAGTTACCAAGCAATTTGATCCGGATTATTTTCGGCACAAAATGAGAGCGGAGATATAATAAAGAAATGCACAGAGATATTGTAGATATTCAATAATATAACAGAAATGTATCAGAGATGCAACCATAAACACAGATATACAGTAATACACGATTTCTATTAATCAGAGAAATGTACAGAGACTGTAAAAATAC
This sequence comes from Picea engelmannii, assembly GCA_009831015.1. Taxonomy (NCBI): domain Eukaryota; kingdom Viridiplantae; phylum Streptophyta; class Pinopsida; order Pinales; family Pinaceae; genus Picea; species Picea engelmannii. Next base: position 46,427 of record ML790577.1, on the reverse strand, counting down.
AGAGTGAAAGACTCGCTAGAATGGTGGTAGCTTATCTCTGAGAAGAGATGTGACGGCTACTCGCATCTGTGAGAAGATGATTACAATGAGGCTCTAAAGGACCTTTTACAATAAACGGGAATGCCAAAAGTCCTAGACATCCAAAAACCTAACCCTAGGAGATGAAGCGCCAAAAGTCATGTGGGCCCCGTTTGGGTAAGTGAGTACATCAACTTCCCGGGGTCGTAACTTTTGCATACGATCTCCATTTTAGGCGTGTGATAGCTCGTTGGAAAGGTATTGTCGAGGAGATTCATTTTGAGGGATAAATCATGCCTTTAGATATCATTGAGAACCTCTATCTTGAAAAACCTTCATTTGGACCCTCAAAATGGCCCCGAAAGTTAAAACCTACTAAAAATAGTAAATTGCAAAAATGGCCAGAAAACTGTTTTGAGCCATTTGGAAAAGGTGGGTGGCCACCGATATCCACCTGGATCATATTCATCCCTAACTTCCTCGCTAGTTGGTTGGATCCGACAGTTCACAGTATATCCGTACTTCTTCCTGGAAGTGCTCAACCATCTGATTCTACCCTTGTTAATCTCTTTCACGATTCAGGACTTGGAGTGACCAAGAATGTGGCCCGCACTCCAAGTTCACAATCCCTGAATTCATGAAATGATCCAACAGTTCAAACCAACCACTATCAACAACTCACGTTTATTCTGGATACTAGGGTGGCGAGATTCTCCATCCACTAACCACCTTGCAACTTCTGGCTATCTTACGGTCCTCACGATTTCGTGAGTTCTCCACAGAGAATTATGACCGTACAACTCTGCTTCTCAAGGACTTCTGGCCAATGACTTGGTACCCTCCTTCTAAACTTTCATCTACTTGATCCAACACTTTTGGTGTGGATTTCTCTCTCTCCCTGTGGCCATATACCACATTGGTTGTAGTTTTATAATACCACTACACCTCCTGAGATTGTAACACAGTCAAGTAGTTCGTTGACACTCAGAAACATTCTCAGGTCGGAAATTAGTCCTCCAGACACAATTTCTTCTCAAAACCTCAGTTCAAAGACCACTTATCTGGCCCATCCAGGCTCAGCATTGAAACCAAGCTCTGATACCATACTGTAACGCCCTCAGCCATCAACCCCACGTTCGGGCCAACACTATTACGCAGAAAAACACTTCTGGAACACATTATGCATTCTAATGAACTTAAAACGCTTAGTTACAGTTAAACATAGAATTACTGTTGGCATTTCAGAGTTAATGGAAATAACAATAATTCATATGCACAACAAAATATGTGATAACATTGCAAGAATCATAGGTATGCAATTTAATTAATTACAGAATTACAAAACATAGTTACACGTATCTTTGAAACTGTCACGCACCACCAACTACGTGTAGACCTTCCATGAACCTCCCAGCCTTAGACAACGTTTCTCATCACTCTCAACAGTAGGTCACCCCCGAGTTGGGACTAAGCTCCACCAAGTGAGGAATCCTAGGCTAGGTAAGGTTTACAGGAAGAATACACGTAAAAGAAGGAGGATTCTCTCTCAGGAACCACTTATACCCACTTCCCACAGACTCTCCTTCCCCCCATGCCTGTCCCACCCCAGGAGTATACACCTTCTCTGTCACCTAAACAGTCCTTTGGCTGCTAACCTCCCTTGCCTTGGGCTTCAACAACAGACTGGACCGGAAATCTCTGAGCTTTATGGCATTTACAGGGTTCCTTCCAGAAGCTCTCTCCTTCCTCCGTGCACTCTCTCACCTGGAGAGAGTCACTCACATGCTTGGTAAAACCCGCCTCTTCAACAACAATCACCTCCCTCACCTGGAGAGAGGTTACACATAGGTCATACAACCGGTTTCCTTAATCTCATTCTTGTACAAAGAAGAAAAACAACAAGGCTCAGCAACGAACATACAATAGCAGCAAACCACGCCCAGCCAAGAACTGTGTGGCCATCACAGTCAACTGGGACAACAAACACGAGTTTCCCAAACAGATGATAGACAGATGCTTCAACCCAACCAGGCTCAACAATTACAGGACATTCGGTTTTCCCAACCATCCATACAGAACAGACTCACAGTTCTGGGTTTCGGGGATGCGTGATAAGAAATCCACGCGAAGGTCGAACACAGACTCGACAATTTTGAGAGAGGGTGTATCGGCTCCTCCAAAAATCAACACAGACCTTTTTGGTTTCAGAGTTGCATGAGGGTATTCTTGCAGAGGTCATACGGGATTCCTGGTTCAGACAATCGATGGTAGAATGGAGGAGGAACCCCCATCATGGCTCAACTCAACAGTTTTAACTTCATGTGCTTGGGTTGACACTTGTCATCCATGAAGCTCGTTCCTTCCCATTTGGAAGTCACTCATCCTTCTAAAGAACTTAGGATAAAAAATCACATTTACACAGCTTTGGATTAGTAATAATTTAATATTATTCTCAAGGGTTTAAGCCCCCTCAGCTTAGCCCCTCTTCCAACCTCTCAGCCCCTCTCCCTTATCCAAGCTTTGTGGGTGCTTAGTCCCCCATCAATCCTTCATCATGGTCGGTTTGCACACAGATATGTTTTGTATTAATACTATGCATAATTACATGTACAAAAAATCAGGCTCCTGGCCTTCAACACCTAGGCTCCCTGGCCTAATAACACATAAGCCCACTAGCTTATATGACTTGGCTCACCAGCCTATAAAACATAATTACAATTCATAATGCAATCTTTATACTTCATAGACATGATTTACAACAAGTCTCGGCCTTGGGGACATTACATGGGTGCCTTTGTATCGGGTGTGTTGCACCTTCATTTTTAATGCATCCTTTTTCCAAGCCCATTCATTGCCATTAATTAATTAAGGTCCAAACACTAGGTACTCCCTAGGGTGAATCAATTAGGTTGGGGGAAGTACCAAAGTGTCACTTGAAGAGAGAAGTACACATAGTTCCATGGGGATATAGTCTAGCTTGTAATGCACTTTGTGTAAATCCCTCAATCAAGTGGGACATTTATGTTATGTGTTTGTTTTTCCAGGTCTTTGATTTTTTAGGAGAAGCGTTGCATTCCTCTCAAGACCTCTTTAGGAGGGCATATGTAAGGTTCATAATTAGGATTTTATATTTTTCCATCCATCTCCCCTCTAGGCCTTCAACCCCTTCTTCCCATCAAATGAGGGACAACCCTTTCTTGGGTCAATACACACGAAAACCCAAAAGGTAAGGAGATGGGGGGACAAAGTGTGGAAAGTGACAAGTATGGTCAGGAATGGCATGATGACTCATCAAGGGTACCTCTCAGTATAAAACCAATCCCTAAGGATGACCACTTACTAGGGCACAATGTCAACCACCAAGGTGAAAAAGGGAAAAGAGCATAATTTCCAAGCAGACGTTACATAATCAAAAGAAGTGTTAAATGAAACAAACTAAAATGCCTCAAATATTGGAATGAAACTCACCATATTACTTGTCTTGTACCTCATGAGGAAAGATTCGATATCCTAGATGGTGTGGTGGATACCCTCATGATGAACCTAGAACTGTGGTGGTGAAGTGGGCTTCTATCTATGCAAGTGGAAATTTGTGGTCAAGATTTCTCTCAGTATTCCATGTATGCCACCTGAGGGCCTCGAGAAATCATATCCTTAGTTATCCCTAAAATCGGGGATAACACACCCCCAAAAAAAATTTGATTGGAATCCCATGAGGCTTGAGACTCTTATCTTTTTGAAAGCTATATAAGACTATAAGTATTTCTTCTTCAATGATTTCTTCCATTAAGTTTTGATTATCAATAAGGTTGACATAGCTTGGAAAAAAGGAGGACATCCTTAGAATCTTAGTAATGGTAGCATTTCTCTTTGTTTGAAAAAACATGGTATTCTCATACAAGATGAACACATTTAGTAACCACTCACACAACCAGATTAAAGATCAACACACTAATATTTTTACATTATCAAAACCCTCAAACAGGGAAACACTTCATGGCCCCAATCAACATGGCCACTTGAGGAAATATATCAATGCAAAAGAAAAATATTTACAAGAGAGTTTCTCACAATCGACCATTAGAAAATGACTTGCCATGCTCTTTAAATAGAGATCATGGACCAATCAGGTGTTAAGTCACGAATCAATATAGCCATTAAGATCAAGAAGAAGATGAGTCGTCAGACCACTCTATGTATAGAACATATCATGATCGTCGGATTACATAACTACTAATGCATGCTAAATAAACACACTAAGAAGCACACTTTTACCTAAAGACACATTAGACCAAGGTGATCTCAACTAACTACCGAGTGTCTAAATATCCTAGAATCCCCCCTTAAGAACAACTTGGGATAGGATTGAAGGATTTACAAATGTGACACAATAGGAGAAGGAAGGATCCATTAGAGCCTGTCCCCACTTAATGACAATTTCTTGAACTCCTGATATAGATTGAAGTTTGGAAATATTCGCTTCTATAAGAGACTTTATGAAAATGTCTACAACTTGATCTTCTATAGGAAAAAAGAGGACTTCAATAACTCAATCATGAATGAGCTTTCTGATGAAGTGCATGTGTATCTTGATGTGTTTGTTGTGTTGATGTTGAATTAGATATTTGGTGAGCTTGATGGCACTTTGATTGTCACACCAGAGGGTGGTCGGATGTTGCTGCTAGAATCCAAACTCTAAAAGGATTTGTTGAAACCACAAGGCTTCTTGACTTGCATTAATCGTTGCTCGGTACTCCACTTTTGTTGAAGATGAGCAATAGACTATTGTTTCTTACAAGCCCAAGTGATAGGTCTGGAACCAAGGCTGATAACATAACCTTCAATAGAAATTCGATCATCGGGGTCCTCAACCTAATCTAAATTAGTGAAACCAACCAATAAAGGAGTACCCCTTGAACTATAATGTATACCAAACTGAACTATATCTCAAACATATCAAAGTATCATTTTTCCTACTTTTTAGTTGATTTCATGGGGCATTTTCATATACCAGGTGTTGAGGGGTCTAAATTCTCTTTAACTCGATAGTAGGAATCACAATTGAAGATGAGGCCCAATTAGAATATTCTTCATTTAGGGTAGTGTGATTCTCCATATGGATAGTCCGGTGAGTTTTGATGGGCTTTAAAAGTTACCTGATTTTGTTCATAATATTGGTTTTCTTTTAGGGACGTGTTTCTAAGTTTATTTTAGAATGACTTGACACATACAAATAGATTCAAATAATTAGTACAACAAACCATTAAATGAATAAGAGAAATATAACACATTTATTTTCAAATATAACTTCTAAAGAAGTTGTGTTAACAAGTAACCAATTGATTGTTATATTCCTAGCTTCACTAGAAATAATTCCTCAAAACAAATACACAATAGAGATTATACGTGTATGCAAATATCTTTAACGAAACATGTTAATGATACATAAATAATTCTATATACGGGGTCACAAGTATCGTGAAATAACATGAATATTAAACATAAGATGAGAATTTGATGTAAAATAGAAATTAACACAAGATAGCTTGATAAATGAAAAGATTACTAGACATCGACACACAACGATCCAAAGCAGAATAGTTCACAATGTCGCGTAGATCACCAATTAGATTTCAAAATCACTTTAGGCTCCAACAAAGCTTCCCATTAATTGTTAAAATAGTTCCATAATTAAATAACAAATAAAATCTTTGAAATTCCAAAAGGTCCTTTCTATCGCTAGGGTCCTTTAATTTATACAAAATAAAACTTAGCGAAAACTGCCACATAGGCAACCAAAAATAGATAATCATAAGTTTGAGTCATGACGACTCGGGTGATCTAAGGGTCTTTGGGCTTTCATGTTCTTCAACATTATCGGACCACTCTCTGAAGATTCGAGTGCAACTCTCAGTGAATGGGAAGTTGTGTTGATCCATCAACATGGCCAGCTCATGCTTGTTGTCACGGTATCACAGAGTACACTTCTCCATGCAATCGATTATCTGCTCCATTTGTTCCACAATATTGACTTGATTGACCACATGATTTTGCACGTTTCCATTCTCCATTGCAGTAATCCGTTGGACCTACTCCTTCTATCCGTTGACTTGTCATTGTAAATTAGCTTCCATATCATCAATTAGTCAGAAATCTATGGGGGACCCAAAAATAGGTAGTTAAAGTCCTGTCATCGATTGATTGATCTTGTCTTAGCTTCGATTATAGTGAGCCCACTCCTCATCTATTATGTCCATGAGTTCATCAATGATTTTGTCCCAATGCTTAGTTGTTGAGCATATTTTATATATCCGCTCATCCGACACCATCTCTATATTGTGGCCTTCCAATCCCTTTTCCTTTTGTATCGCCTGCACAAATTCCATCTTTTCCATCATACCAACTCCTTTCTTAGCCCATATGTGCACTTCTTTACAAGTAATTCCTAGCAGTAGGGATTCTTCCCGAATAGCTACTTCCTTTTCTATCATAGTTCCTTGTGTCTTCCAAAGACTATCACACAACTCCAATAAGTATTCCTTTAATTTTGTTGCTTCTCCAACCCCTTAATGATATTGTACTTGGTGTTTGAGGGAATCAATCTCAAACCTAGCCTACTCCAGTTCCCTCTCCTCCATCACTGATTTGTCATAAGAGGAATGGTATATATCCAAACCTACAAACTAAAGTTGGCTTGATTTGGGCTTCTTCACGTCAATGCTTACTTCCTTCATTGTCCAGCGTTAATTTATATTTCTTATGAGTTCTTTTTACTATTGATTTATGCTTTTGATCATTGGAAAAGAGATCTAAATTGTCCACTTTGTCCATTGGTTAGGGAATTGATTTATTTATCTAGGAAAATATGTTTCTCAAACCCCCTAGTGTGTAAAAACGCTATGAAATCGGGCCTTGGGAGGATTCTTTGTCTCGTGATTGATTACCTATTTCAATCCTTGCTTGGTCAGAATATTTCTCAATCGTGATAGCCTACTAGGTCTTATCCTGGGTATCCCCTTTAGTCTCTTTCTCTAATATTGATGAATCATATGGTGGGTTCTCATCGGGCTATTTGGTTTCCCCTTCATTTAAATTTTCCTTCTTTGAGCCAACCTCAACATCTTTGTGGCTCTCTGTCTCATGAATTACATCATTTTCCTCTTCTTTGTTGCTACCATCTTGGTTGCTAACTTGTTTTTCTTATGTGCCTTCATAATTAGTTTGTAGGTTAGAATATTTTTCATCTCCTTTTCCATTTATCTTCTCCCCTTTCACTCCAGGTAACGATTCATCATGATCATGTTGACCAAGTGAATCCGTGTCTGGATCCTCACTGCTTGATGAATCATCATCATTGCTTTGATGAGGGGGGTCATTCCCTTTTGGGGAAACATCACTTTTGTTTCCACCCTCCTGGTCTTCTACTTATATATTTTGCACCTTTGGTGACATGGTGGAGCTCTTCTTAGTTTCATGTTTTTAATTGATTATAGGGACTACAGAATCATCTTGTTTGTCTTCCTCCTTCATCAATTCAATGACTTTGCCTAGCTTGTTTCCAGTAATTGGTTCATGTTGTCCTTCACCATTTTTTCCCTTCTCTTGATGCTTCTCTTAGCAATCGATCTAACTTATCCTTTTTGGGTCATTTTTTATCTTCATCGTGGAGTTTCTTCAATTCATCAGTGTTCTCACTTTTTCTTCTCCTCATCCTCTTCTTGTCAGGCTCGTTCCTCTTTATCCCTTTTTCTTTTTTCAATAAATTCCTTCTCTCTTTGTTGTTTCTTATCTTTCTTCCTTTGTTCAGTGAGTCTCTCTACTTCATTTTCTTCTTCTTCTTTATGTCTCTATTCTTCCCGAATCCTTCTCTCTTCTTCTTTTTCTTTCAAAATCTTATCATGTTCTACTAGTATGGCCTTCCTTTCCTTTTCTATCATAAGATCCTCTTCTTTTCATGATTTTTATTCTCCCGATCCAGCACTGGAGGATGCCCCGGCCTTTACTATTTTGATCTATTCTTACACGCGTAAGGATGCAAAAATGGTTACTCCAGGATTGGCCCTTCTCTTTTGTACCTCTTTCCAATCACATGCATCTTTGGTGAACAACTCCTCTTCCCATTTTTCATGGGAATATGACCAATTCAAAAATACATGCACTGCATGTTTTGATATCAATCCTTAAGGATCATGTTTTTTGTACCTACCTGTCATGAACCGATATTCCAAATAGACTTGACCTTCTTTCTTAGCATGCTTGGCATCCTTTACAACCTAATACCCTATCTGAAAGTTATAGGAAATGAATAGTTTCTTTTTTTCTTTTACAAGAGTAGAATTAAATCCTTGCATGATCATTTCATAGCAAATCGACCCCACCACCAATCTTTCAATCACATAAATCGACAGAAGATTTGGTGGGATCATAGCTTCATAGATTCTTAGATATGTGTGTTTTTCTTCAGAATACCAATTTCCAATGCAATTCAAAACCTTCTTGGCTTGTTTTGATAATCTGGGGTATTCTTGGCCAAATATAAGAAAGTGTATTGTGGGAATGAGGGAGTCACAAATTTTGGAATAAATTTCTTTATACATGTTCGCCCACAACATGTTGAAGTACACATGAACCAGTAGTTTGGAGACCTGCCAGCTTAATGATAGCTCATGAAAAGTATTTTTTGCACATAATACATCCAAGTGAAAAGACACCATGTGAAATTTGAGAGGGTTATCTGGCTTCATAGATTTTTCTTGAGTGATCTTCAGGATGAGCTATTTGGATATAACCTATCCCTAATTGAACTTTCTTCCCCATATTTACATATAATATGCCAAGGGTAGCCATGCCTCAGAGAATTGAGAATACTCCTTTTCTTCATATAACCTGTATAATAGGATCATTACATACATGTATGGCTCCCTCATATTTGAAATGGCATATCCCCCCTGGACCTCTTGGTGAACTTTATGTCTTCCTTCCACCAGTTGTTTAGTATCTTTTTGCTCTCATATTTTTCATAGAAATCATTCACAAAATCCTTGGTGAGGAACTCATCAGGTTCTGGCAGTTTGTAGCAGGGAGCCATATCATGTGGCAGGAACGACCCTATGCATTTTCCTTGCTCATTAATAATTTTATATTATTTGTCCCTGGTGTGATTAATGACCAACTCCATCAACTCCACACAGGATAACACAGATGTCCTAGTAGCAACCGAATGAAGCATGGATCTTTTGATGGCTAGAAAAACCTCATCATATACCTCCCAAAGTATAAGGTCACTATGTGGAATAGACTTTGGGTACTCTCCTTTATCTCATTTCCATAATAAGTCATTCTAGGGGGGGATTTGTACCTAGGTAGAAGTTCCACTCATGGTGCAGGCTTCGATGTCATGGTATAGAGGCACAACATTTGAGACCTTTTTTAGAGGGAGGACAATCAGTGGCTCGATGCTCTTTGAGGTTTTGGCTCCTTCCCCTTTTTCTGGCATAACACTTGAGCTTTCTCCAGGGTCACTAGAGCGAGTTATATGATTCTTCGGGTTCCTTTGCGTAGTTTCTTTCCTTGGGGCCATCACACTTGCATTCAAACCAGTGATAATTAGTAATCTACACAACAATTGTATTAAACATCAAAAACATGGCTTCATCATTCCTCATTCAACAAATTCCCTTGTGTACAAACACAATAATTCGTATCTCCCTGAGCTTTCCCAACTGTTGTCAGTGTCCAGGAAATCCTTTTCACTAGAGAAAGAAATTGATTTATCCACTTCATTAGTAGGGCACAAGCACAAGTGTTCATTTAGCCAATAACATTCTTAAATAATGAAACAAAGCTAGGAGAAAAATGCAAGTTAAATGCATGTGATATTTGATGAAAATGGGTGATCTCTGACGATTAATGGCGTTAAATAAAGAAGTACGCCTTCACTTACCTTCATTGGATAATTGTGTGTGTCGATGTGACGATCGACGATTGCATCATGTGTTTTATCCCATGGCATGGTAATTTTGACAGGGTTGGGAGATATTTTGTGCTAAGGCTTCGCCAATCACAATGTTGGGTCAGTTATTAATGACGTGATGAGAGTACAGGGATGGTGAGGTGGCAGTGCCATTGTGGTGTCTATGGGAGAACGTGTCTACACCTAGTTAGCAGAGCCTTGTGGTTGATGCATTTGGGGTCCCACTTCACTTGATGTTACTAAAGTGCGCAGTTTGAAATCGACAGTTGAGATTAACTCACCTTTATTGATCAGACAGTGGAGACTGTGAGTGTAAAATCCATCGATCATCAGACGATAGGTGATGCTAACATGGAAATCTAACGTGGAGCGAAAAGGCACATGGAACAATCTCATTGGATCACTATAGTATTTGACGTGTCGAGGAGTGAAAAAATGTGTGATGTAGTATCAAACACATAATCACGAGATCAACGATTGTGAGCCATCTGTCCCAATAATTTGATGGTTCTTGATGTTCATAACTTTTTTTTATTGGTGATCAGGTGATGGAAGTGTGCATGAAATATGGAGTAGCTAGCCATCAGTCCAACGGCTCATATTAACCCTCACTCCTAATCAAACGATCACAGTGATTTGAGGAGAAATGGCAGTCGACCATCAGGGGAATAGACACATGCACTAGGAGAAATTGTGTCCAATTCACCGAATGACCGATGATATCATCGATGTCAGGTGTACTTTGGATCCCTTTAAATAAATATACCAATGGTGTGGATACCTTCAATCATCGATGATGATAAGATCGAGGTATGACATGGAAAGCCTAGATCTGGAGTACGGAATCTAATGTGGTAGTTCCACTGAGCTTATGGCATGGCAAAGAAAACAAATTTTCTTCTCTAACATGGAGTGTACATATGGTGATGTGGTAGTTGTACGATTGTCACATGGCGTCCCCCATGGCATCCATGACTTCTTGAGTGGGTTACCATATTGATGTTGATGAATGGATCAAAATAAAGTCTCTTTGGATCAAACGATGGATATTGCATGGGGACCTTGGTTCATTTTCCCTTTCACATTTCTAGGTAGGAAAACAATTGCTTCGGGCATAGTGAGGAGAAATTTTGACCAGCGCACTAAGAACCATGGAAGACGCTTGGCACTGATGCGTCATTCGGGTGTTGGGCGAATACAGGGTGCATGTAGATTTTATTTTTTTTAAATGCATCCTCTCATTTGATCTGATGACCTCTTCGACTAAATTCACCTGATAGTTCATTTCCTCAATTATTTTAAGCATTTGAGCTTGCTTTTTTAGGAGAGTTGTTTGGAATAAGATTTGTTTTTGGGAAGGACACCTAACATTGTTTATTCGGTTGGAGGTAGAGCAGTTTAGACCCCAAAAATTCATGAAATGTTAAAGCAACCAAAACTCTTCAACTAAAGGAAGCAACAATTAACTTAGTCAAAATAAAGAGTGGTACCCCAAAATTTAGAAATTTTGAGGATGTGTTGAGTGCTAAACACCAGGAAACAATACCAACAACAAAGGAAATATTAGGATGGGTATAAGTCAAATATAAGAGGCTACCAACTAAGTAATGGTACAAAGTGGCATCTACTTCAAGAGTAGTACAGGTGGTACCAAGTTTGACTCCATACAATAAGGGAGAAGGGTTGGTTTAGAATATTCCATGTGAAAGTGATGGAGAAGGTCACACGCATACTTCGACTAGGAAAGGGAAATACCTTTCTTAGTTTGAAAAAATTGGAGGCCAAGGAAATAATGCAAATAGACTAAATATGTCATTTCAAAATTCTTTTTAAGGCTAGATTTCAGATGGGTTAAAATTTTAGGGTCACTACCAATGAGGATAATCTCATCAACATAAATAAAAAGTATTATGAGACGGATTCCTACTTTCTTGGTATAGGCATTTGTGTCATAATGAAATCTAGAAAAATTTAGTATCAAGAAGAGCATTGTCCATTTTGGCATGCCAAATTCAAGGAGCTTGCTTAAGACCATAAAGAGATTTCTTAAGGCAACAAACAAGGCAGGGTCATTTTGGACATAGCTAGGAGGTTTTTCCATGTATATTTACTCATGAAAATCCCAATAAAAAAAGGTGGATTTAACATCCATCTAATGTACCTCCCATTTGTGTGAGGCATCAAGGGATAAAACGAGGTAGATGGGATTCATTTTGGCTACGAGGAAAAAAATTTCATTGTAGTCAATGCCTTCAACTTGAAAGAAACCTTTGGAAACTAACTGAACCTTATGTCTTTAAACACTTCCATATGATGCATACTTAGTTCTATAGACCCGTTTACATATGACAAGTTTTCTTCCTTTCAGAGGAGGTACAAGATCCCAAGTATCATTCTCCATTAAGGAGCATATTCTTCATTCATTTCTATGTCCCAATCTGGATGGCCAAAAGCTTCTGTAAACATGTTTAGATCATGAGTCTCGGAAACTTGATCCAAAAGAGAGGAGGCTCGTTGGAACTATGAACGTGTCTAATGTTGATCTATAGGATCACTAGAAAGATCACTAGTTGCTTCTCGTGTTGAATGGACCCATCTGGGAAGCGGTGGGTTGGTGCAGGTTCATGCTCAGTGGACTCATCTGGAGGAAGCCGATTAGGTGGAGGTGGATTTTCATCCTCACTATCATCATATAAAGAAGAAACCAAAATAGGAACAAAAGATGGCATAAATGCTAAAGGTGGCTCGCAACCAAAGATGACACAAACATCGAATTAGGCTCACAGGACAAGATATGTTCATCAAATTTAGCATATCTTCTAATAATAATTTCATTGGAATGAGGTTGAAGATTCATGTAATCTTTGACATCTTCATAATATCCAACAAAAATTCACTTCTCGCTTTTAGGTTGTAATTATTTCCTTTTCTCATCAGAAATGTGAGCCCATGCTACACTACCAAATACACAAAAGTGGCTTACATTTGGATTAATTTTACTCCATGCTTCTTACGGTGTTATATTTCTTAAAGTCTTTGTGGGAGTGTGATTTACTATGAAATTTGCATAGTTGATGGCTTTTGCTCAATAATGAAGACTTAATCCTTTAGATTGGATCATATAATTATCCATTTGCTTTAATGTGTGATTCTTTCTCTAGGAAACACCATTTTTGTATGGTGCATATGGAATAGTATGTTGCATTTGAATGCCCTATGTAGTGTAGTAACTTGTAAAAAAAAATTCACATATTCGCCTCCATTATATGTTCTTAACCTTTGAAGTTTATGTCCAGATTGTTTTACTACAAGGGCCTTGTAGGCAAAACACATGCACGACGTCGCGTCCTTTATCAAGCACGTCATTATATTATTCTCGGCGATACTCTTTATCGTCGAGGCATTGAATCTATCTTTCGGCGTTGTTTGACTTTTGAAGAAGTTGAGAAAGATTTGAATGACTGCCATTCAGGAGCATGTGGCGGTCATATGTCTGGGTATGATACTGCCCAGAAGATATTACGTGCAGGTTACTTTTGGCCTTCCTTGTTCAAGGACTGCATCACTGTTGTTCAGAAGTGTCATGCCTGCCAGACCTATAATCAAAAGATTCGGTCGCATCCTGCTCCCCTTCATCCTGTAGTCCCAGTAGGTCCTTTTGAAAAATGGGGCATTGATTTCATGACATGTCACCCTCACTCGGTCGGGGGGCATGGTTACATTATTGTAGTTGTTGATTATTTTACTAAGTGGGCTGAGGCAATGCCGACATTCGACAATACTAGGAAGACTGCAGCCTTATTTCTTTTCAACCATGTCATCACTCGTTTTGGTGTTCCTCAGGCTATCGTTACCGATCACGGTAGTCATTTTAGAAATTATATGATGTCTGAACTTACAGAGAAGTTGGGCCTTCGTCATGATAGCTTAACACCCTATTATCCACAAAATAATGGCTAGGTCGAAGCCATCAATAAGGTTATCATAACTATGATTCGACGGATGATAGGAATACATAAAACTAGCTGGCACACGATGTTATTTTCGGCATTGTGGGCATATCGGACATCTGTTAAATCTACCACAGGATTTACACCCTTTCATTTAGTTTATGGCATGGAAGCCATTCTGCCAATAGAATGTGAGATACCGTCTTTGAAGCTAGCTGTAGAACTCTTACCTAATACTTCTGCTGAGGAGGAACGTCTGTTGTATCTGATGCGATTAGACGAGACTCGCCGTGACGCTACTCTTATAATAGAAGCCCAGAAGAAACGTGTTAAGGCACAGTATGACAAGCATGTCAAACCTCGTGTCTTCTCCGAAGGAGATCTTGTTCTTCTATATGAACAAGATAAAGATGTCTTAGGTGCTGGGAAATTTGAACCAATGTGGCGTGGGCCTTACATTGTTAGCAAAGTTTTGGAAAAAGGAGCGTATGAGCTAGTGGATTATGATGGTGTACCTTTGAGTGAACCCAGGAATGGGTTGTACTTAAATAAGTACTATGCATGAGTAATTTGTGCATTAGTACTTGTATTTTATGTATCATACTGCGTGTGTGTGTTATTTTAGTTTTTCTTTTGACGTTATCTGGTCTCTGCCCTTACGTGACGTTGTGTTTGATTTCCAGATGTCAGAGTATTCGCTACCTTATATTGGCTTCGCCGACGGTGCTAGCCGTAGTACTCGGAACCTAGCTTCTGCTGCATGGGAAATCTATGCCCCAACAAACGAGCTTGTATCTTTACGAGGTGTATGTCTTGGTCGTGCAACCAACAACATCACAGAGTATAGCGCCGTGGTTGAATTACTGGTTGATGTTATCTCTCTCGGAATTCGTCATTTGGTTGTCCGACTTGACTTGCAGCTGGTAGTACTATAGCTCAGTAATGTATATTCTATTCGAAGTCCTACTTTATTAAGGGTATATTTGCGGATTCGCCTCTTGGAATGACATTTTGATTACATAGAATATCAACACATTCCTAGATGTCTTAATACATTGACAGATGCTTTAGCTAATTATGTATTGGACAGGCATTTAAATCACTTATAAATCAAACACATTAAAATGTACACAATGTAAAGTAAGCCGGTAGAAACCATGTATATATATATATATATATATAACGATCAAAGTTTGTTTTTACAAAATGTGTCCGAAGACAAAAATATCAAAAATTGAAGCCCATAGCTTCTACATAATGAAATCAAGGATGATGTTCATGATAGCACACTAAGGTCCTAGCAACTCTGCGGAGCAGCCGACCCATAGAGGCAGAAACTCCCACAGTGTGACGTTGATCGCGTCGTGGAATCTCCTCCAGAGTCATATCTGGAACGTCGGCCATCAGACCCTCTAAGTTCTGCTCCACTGTCAGATAGTCCTCGGCATACTGGGGAACTGCAACTGCTGCCTCTCCTCGACGCTGGACAG
>ML790577.1:0-16535 GCA_009831015.1 Picea engelmannii | reverse complement strand
TTGTATTGAATTAATTGAAAGTGAAACTTACAACCTGAGCCTTGATGTCGTAGGTCTCCTTTCGATGGCTCCTAGCTCTGACACACACACTTTCTCATGCATGAAGAAAATCAACCACTTGTGATGACCTTGTTGTTGTCTCTAGCTACTGTAGCATCAGTCCTCCATACAATCTTGCACTAATTCTCCAATCAATCTCTTGCTAGCTTGCTTCTTATTCTTCTTTTTTTACCCTTTCCATGAGCAATCTCCTCAATATATAGGAGAAGATAGATTAGTTACTTGGATAGGAAATGATCCCAAGATATCTGGAATTCCAGTACTTGAATAACCATTCGAAGCCAACTCATGTTTCTAGAAGATTCCCTTCTAGAAGATTTGAGATTTTATCTTTTTCCTTCCTTTGGAACATGTTCGCACCCTGGCTATTGGTTACAGTGCGAGAGGTTCGCACTCCAGCCTAATGGAGCCTGCGAGAATCAGGAATTCTCGCAGGCAAATATATAGGTAGCCTGCGAACATCCCTTAAAAGCATGATTTCTGGAAGCAGATAAATGTAACTTCTTTAAGGAAAGTATTCTTAGTGAAGAGCTTGATTTTCTATCATCATAACATCATCATGACATCATCACAATGACCAAAATTGCGGATAACAGAATGCCCCCCAAATTCTGAGAGTGGAACTAGTGACAATCAATGGACTTTGTAAGCTGCATGTGTGTGTTGAGAACCAAGAGCACATCTAATCGGAAACCTGCAAACATCCAAGCATCAACAGAATATCATGTATACCAATTCCCGAGGTAGGAATTCCCATACTCAGATCATAGACTGATGACATCATAAACAAAGGTCATGGCCACCAATCATACACTGTGGATCCATGCAGTCATAATATAGCACAACCACCTGAATACACTGTGGATCTGTGCGACAAATTTTCAATCAAGGCGACATAGCCACGAAACATACACAGTGGATCTATGTGTCGCAAATTATACATACTCCATCGCAACCTGGACCATAAAGAAAATATTCAGGGTCTTCAATCTCGTCGCCCAAAGTACAAATCTAACCACGTGATTACATGTGTCGAAGTCGAACATGGTAGAAACCACTTGATTACCGGTCATTGATGTAACCATTAACAAGTGCGAGGGAAATCACCATTGATGTCAATGACTCCCAAGGTACTACTATACAATCCACCAACTATGAATAAATGAGTTGATGTCGAACACCTGATGGAATCTTTCAATCAAGGGCCAATGATGTAAACCCATCGTCGAAAGTGAGGAAACTTGCCATTGAGGCATGCAAGCTCCAAGGTACTGAATAATTTCTAAGTCTTGATTCTGGATAATGTGCTGAAGTCGACAGAACAAGCTTCGTCACAGGAGGGCCTTGATGTATCCTCCAGCAGTGACACGAAATGAGTAACAGAGTTTGAAAGTGAAAAAAAGTATGTGACAATTGGACTTTGGACACAGGGAAGGCTGACACAGAATGAATGGACAACTGCAGATGGCCGACTCAAATAGAGGTTTCAGACGGACAACTCTTGAACATATGGATGACACGACCAATGATTTCGCAGCATTGACTCAAAGACGACACATGGAAAGACCTTGTTATTAAATCGAATGAGAGACAAATGGATTTCCCAAACCGGCTTCAAATGATGAATAGGGGGTTTCATGTTCAAGAGCGACACTTACTGCCAATTAACACAAAGATGAAACATATCCCTTTCCCAAATTTCCCCCCACCATTTCTGGCAAGTACCTCTTTATTTTTACGCAAGCTTGAAAAGGATCACATATGCTTGTTGATATAAGCTCACCCTTCGGATGAGTCCCTCAGAGTATTTTTAATGAACCCTAGGAAGGAGTGGTTCGGTCCCATCACGGGTCTGTCAATGTTTGTTTAACGAGTCCAGAGATAGTAAACTCGAAGATTTTTCAAGATTATAGAGTTTGGAAAAACACTTAAGAGAGAACTCTCTTAGTTCCTTTTTTGTACAATAATCCAACGAGACCGAAAAAGGGTTAAACTATCACTCGAAGGACGCATACTTCAAATATTTTAATGAGCATGAAAATAGCAAGATCGCTCGACAATCTTTTCATATTTAGAGAGTCTGAAAAGAGCTTAAAGATAACTCCAGGGGGGTTCCTTTTTCATGTAACCACAGCGAGCCCGAAAAAGAGATAAAACGACGCTCGATCGCGTTCTTATGTTTTTTTTTGCAAGCGCAAGAACGGATAAAAAGCGCTCGAGGTTTTATATCAAAACCATAGAAAACAACTAAAACTATACCACACCAAAAAAAATCATCCATAACCCTCCATGTTTCATACCTTCAATTTACTTCACTCATTTCCTCATTGGCAATTAGGGTTAAATAATGAATAAATATAAAAAATCCACTTTTGACATAGTAAAAAAGTAATTAAAACAAACCCATAACACATTTTACCATATCATTTTACCCTTTTACCATTTGAGTGCAAAAACTTCCATTTTACCTTCTACCTTCATCGTCGATTTTCGGGAGCTTCGGGCCATCATTCCTCGAGCCGTCTATGGTTTTTTGGTAAGCTCTCCATTCTCTAGCTTTTCATGGTTCAAATTCATGATTTCATTGGTTAAATTTCAAGTTTTGAGTCAATTTTTGAAACCCTATGCGTGTAGAGGGATTCTCTCAGGCTACCCATACGTGACTTGCGAGAATGCCTCATTCTCGCAGGCGGACCTAAGGAAACATGCGAGAAGTTCGCACTATGTGCCATAGGTCACCTGCGAACAACGCAAAGTTCAAAAAATTTTGTAATGTTTAGCCAATAAAAAAGGTTTATTTCATGAAAGAGAGTTTTGACCATCTTCATATGTCTCCCATGCAGGTTTATAACCATCATAATGGTGCTCGAATGGAGAGAACGGGGACACAAGGAAGATAATACAAACGATGAAAATCACCCTCAAACCATTGCTGCCTTAAGAAATTGCGGTCTCCTGAAATATTTCCGCATCCCGGGCATGAGAGCCCAAGTTCGATTGCTAGAGTACTTGATCCGAATGTGGGACCTGGATCAACAAGTCTTCATCATGGGAGCTCATACCTTGACTATAGACATCGAGGACATCTATTTCTTGACTGGGTTATCCAGACGAGGGTCCTATGTTAGTTTGACTGGTAGCCGAAGGGGTGGTTTAAAAATGAGTGAGTATTGCAGGCAGTACTGCGTGCCTGAGGATGAACGACAAAAAGGGAGAGTGGCCATTTGGGGAGTGACTGATATAACTCTCCGTACCATTCTCTTTACTATCACTCGGATGGCAGGAAGTGCTGCCCCACATATGGCTCTGCAGAGGTATTTTCAGTATGCCATCGAGTGTACTGAGCCCCGGGTATTCAACTGGGTTGATGCAGTTTTACGCAGTCTTAAAAAACAACTGACCAAATGCAGGTGTGCAGATCTAAAACAGTTCGAGTATGGATCTCTGTTAGTGTCCTTCTTCTGTGAGAGGGTCCCGATGTTTAGGCTTCAGGCTGAGTGGCACTTTCCGGGTCCCAGGGACCCAAGGATGTTACGATGGTGCCAACTCATGGCCAGACATGTGGCAGGACCGATTGTCAGGTATGACGATATGTTCTTCGACTGGCTTCAAGGCCAAGTGCTGATGGTAGAAGATTATGCATACGCTGGCTTAGATTTCCGTGGTGATCCTGACCTTGCACTGCCTGAGGACGCACAGTGGGGAGACCTCGGTAAGAAGTACACCAATCTTAATTTTGTTTAAATGTTTTTTGTATTTTTAACATATTTAAATGTTTTTTGTTTTATAGATTTATCCGAAGACTAACACCAAATTTTTATTGATAACACAGATGTTGGGGCATACAGACCTGCTGGTAGTTCTCCTGTCCAGCGTCGAGGAGAGGCAGCAGTTGCAGTTCCCCAGTATGCCGAGGACTATCTGACAGTGGAGCAGAACTTAGAGGGTCTGATGGCCGACGTTCCAGATATGACTCTGGAGGAGATTCCACGACGCGATCAACGTCACACTGTGGGAGTTTCTGCCTCTATGGGTCGGCTGCTCCGCAGAGTTGCTAGGACCTTAGTGTGCTATCATGAACATCATCCTTGATTTCATTATGTAGAAGCTATGGGCTTCAATTTTTGATATTTTTGTCTTCGGACACATTTTGTAAAAACAAACTTTGATCGTTATATATATATATATATATATACATGGTTTCTACCGGCTTACTTTACATTGTGTACATTTTAATGTGTTTGATTTATAAGTGATTTAAATGCCTGTCCAATACATAATTAGCTAAAGCATCTGTCAATGTATTAAGACATCTAGGAATGTGTTGATATTCTATGTAATCAAAATGTCATTCCAAGAGGCGAATCCGCAAATATACCCTTAATAAAGTAGGACTTCGAATAGAATATACATTACTGAGCTATAGTACTACCAGCTGCAAGTCAAGTCGGACAACCAAATGACGAATTCCGAGAGAGATAACATCAACCAGTAATTCAACCACGGCGCTATACTCTGTGATGTTGTTGGTTGCACGACCAAGACATACACCTCGTAAAGATACAAGCTCGTTTGTTGGGGCATAGATTTCCCATGCAGCAGAAGCTAGGTTCCGAGTACTACGGCTAGCACCGTCGGCGAAGCCAATATAAGGTAGCGAATACTCTGACATCTGGAAATCAAACACAACGTCACGTAAGGGCAGAGACCAGATAACGTCAAAAGAAAAACTAAAATAACACACACACGCAGTATGATACATAAAATACAAGTACTAATGCACAAATTACTCATGCATAGTACTTATTTAAGTACAACCCATTCCTGGGTTCACTCAAAGGTACACCATCATAATCCACTAGCTCATACGCTCCTTTTTCCAAAACTTTGCTAACAATGTAAGGCCCACGCCACATTGGTTCAAATTTCCCAGCACCTAAGACATCTTTATCTTGTTCATATAGAAGAACAAGATCTCCTTCGGAGAAGACACGAGGTTTGACATGCTTGTCATACTGTGCCTTAACACGTTTCTTCTGGGCTTCTATTATAAGAGTAGCGTCACGGCGAGTCTCGTCTAATCGCATCAGATACAACAGACGTTCCTCCTCAGCAGAAGTATTAGGTAAGAGTTCTACAGCTAGCTTCAAAGACGGTATCTCACATTCTATTGGCAGAATGGCTTCCATGCCATAAACTAAATGAAAGGGTGTAAATCCTGTGGTAGATTTAACAGATGTCCGATATGCCCACAATGCCGAAAATAACATCGTGTGCCAGCTAGTTTTATGTATTCCTATCATCCGTCGAATCATAGTTATGATAACCTTATTGATGGCTTCGACCTAGCCATTATTTTGTGGATAATAGGGTGTTAAGCTATCATGACGAAGGCCCAACTTCTCTGTAAGTTCAGACATCATATAATTTCTAAAATGACTACCGTGATCGGTAACGATAGCCTGAGGAACACCAAAACGAGTGATGACATGGTTGAAAAGAAATAAGGCTGCAGTCTTCCTAGTATTGTCGAATGTCGGCATTGCCTCAGCCCACTTAGTAAAATAATCAACAACTACAATAATGTAACCATGCCCCCCGACCGAGTGAGGGTGACATGTCATGAAATCAATGCCCCATTTTTCAAAAGGACCTACTGGGACTACAGGATGAAGGGGAGCAGGATGCGACCGAATCTTTTGATTATAGGTCTGGCAGGCATGACACTTCTGAACAACAGTGATGCAGTCCTTGAACAAGGAAGGCCAAAAGTAACCTGCACGTAATATCTTCTGGGCAGTATCATACCCAGACATATGACCGCCACATGCTCCTGAATGGCAGTCATTCAAATCTTTCTCAACTTCTTCAAAAGTCAAACAACGCCGAAAGATAGATTCAATGCCTCGACGATAAAGAGTATCGCCGAGAATAATATAATGACGTGCTTGATAAAGGACGCGACGTCGTGCATGTGTTTTGCCTACAAGGCCCTTGTAGTAAAACAATCTGGACATAAACTTCAAAGGTTAAGAACATATAATGGAGGCGAATATGTGAATTTTTTTTTACAAGTTACTACACTACATAGGGCATTCAAATGCAACATACTATTCCATATGCACCATACAAAAATGGTGTTTCCTAGAGAAAGAATCACACATTAAAGCAAATGGATAATTATATGATCCAATCTAAAGGATTAAGTCTTCATTATTGAGCAAAAGCCATCAACTATGCAAATTTCATAGTAAATCACACTCCCACAAAGACTTTAAGAAATATAACACCGTAAGAAGCATGGAGTAAAATTAATCCAAATGTAAGCCACTTTTGTGTATTTGGTAGTGTAGCATGGGCTCACATTTCTGATGAGAAAAGGAAATAATTACAACCTAAAAGCGAGAAGTGAATTTTTGTTGGATATTATGAAGATGTCAAAGATTACATGAATCTTCAACCTCATTCCAATGAAATTATTATTAGAAGATATGCTAAATTTGATGAACATATCTTGTCCTGTGAGCCTAATTCGATGTTTGTGTCATCTTTGGTTGCGAGCCACCTTTAGCATTTATGCCATCTTTTGTTCCTATTTTGGTTTCTTCTTTATATGATGATAGTGAGGATGAAAATCCACCTCCACCTAATCGGCTTCCTCCAGATGAGTCCACTGAGCATGAACCTGCACCAACCCACCGCTTCCCAGATGGGTCCATTCAACACGAGAAGCAACTAGTGATCTTTCTAGTGATCCTATAGATCAACATTAGACACGTTCATAGTTCCAACGAGCCTCCTCTCTTTTGGATCAAGTTTCCGAGACTCATGATCTAAACATGTTTACAGAAGCTTTTGGCCATCCAGATTGGGACATAGAAATGAATGAAGAATATGCTCCTTAATGGAGAATGATACTTGGGATCTTGTACCTCCTCTGAAAGGAAGAAAACTTGTCATATGTAAACGGGTCTATAGAACTAAGTATGCATCATATGGAAGTGTTTAAAGACATAAGGTTCAGTTAGTTTCCAAAGGTTTCTTTCAAGTTGAAGGCATTGACTACAATGAAATTTTTTTCCTCGTAGCCAAAATGAATCCCATCTACCTCGTTTTATCCCTTGATGCCTCACACAAATGGGAGGTACATTAGATGGATGTTAAATCCACCTTTTTTTATTGGGATTTTCATGAGTAAATATACATGGAAAAACCTCCTAGCTATGTCCAAAATGACCCTGCCTTGTTTGTTGCCTTAAGAAATCTCTTTATGGTCTTAAGCAAGCTCCTTGAATTTGGCATGCCAAAATGGACAATGCTCTTCTTGATACTAAATTTTTCTAGATTTCATTATGACACAAATGCCTATACCAAGAAAGTAGGAATCCGTCTCATAATACTTTTTATTTATGTTGATGAGATTATCCTCATTGGTAGTGACCCTAAAATTTTAACCCATCTGAAATCTAGCCTTAAAAAGAATTTTGAAATGACATATTTAGTCTATTTGCATTATTTCCTTGGCCTCCAATTTTTTCAAACTAAGAAAGGTATTTCCCTTTCCTAGTCGAAGTATGCGTGTGACCTTCTCCATCACTTTCACATGGAATATTCTAAACCAACCCTTCTCCCTTATTGTATGGAGTCAAACTTGGTACCACCTGTACTACTCTTGAAGTAGATGCCACTTTGTACCATTACTTAGTTGGTAGCCTCTTATATTTGACTTATACCCATCCTAATATTTCCTTTGTTGTTGGTATTGTTTCCTGGTGTTTAGCACTCAACACATCCTCAAAATTTCTAAATTTTGGGGTACCACTCTTTATTTTGACTAAGTTAATTGTTGCTTCCTTTAGTTGAAGAGTTTTGGTTGCTTTAACATTTCATGAATTTTTGGGGTCTAAACTGCTCTACCTCCAACCGAATAAACAATGTTAGGTGTCCTTCCCAAAAACAAATCTTATTCCAAACAACTCTCCTAAAAAAGCAAGCTCAAATGCTTAAAATAATTGAGGAAATGAACTATCAGGTGAATTTAGTCGAAGAGGTCATCAGATCAAATGAGAGGATGCATTTAAAAAAAATAAAATCTACATGCACCCTGTATTCGCCCAACACCCGAATGACGCATCAGTGCCAAGCGTCTTCCATGGTTCTTAGTGCGCTGGTCAAAATTTCTCCTCACTATGCCCGAAGCAATTGTTTTCCTACCTAGAAATGTGAAAGGGAAAATGAACCAAGGTCCCCATGCAATATCCATCGTTTGATCCAAAGAGACTTTATTTTGATCCATTCATCAACATCAATATGGTAACCCACTCAAGAAGTCATGGATGCCATGGGGGACGCCATGTGACAATCGTACAACTACCACATCACCATATGTACACTCCATGTTAGAGAAGAAAATTTGTTTTCTTTGCCATGCCATAAGCTCAGTGGAACTACCACATTAGATTCCGTACTCCAGATCTAGGCTTTCCATGTCATACCTCGATCTTATCATCATCGATGATTGAAGGTATCCACACCATTGGTATATTTATTTAAAGGGATCCAAAGTACACCTGACATCGATGATATCATCGGTCATTCGGTGAATTGGACACAATTTCTCCTAGTGCATGTGTCTATTCCCCTGATGGTCGACTGCCATTTCTCCTCAAATCACTGTGATCGTTTGATTAGGAGTGAGGGTTAATATGAGCCGTTGGACTGATGGCTAGCTACTCCATATTTCATGCACACTTCCATCACCTGATCACCAATAAAAAAAAGTTATGAACATCAAGAACCATCAAATTATTGGGACAGATGGCTCACAATCGTTGATCTCGTGATTATGTGTTTGATACTACATCACACATTTTTTCACTCCTCGACACGTCAAATACTATAGTGATCCAATGAGATTGTTCCATGTGCCTTTTCGCTCCACGTTAGATTTCCATGTTAGCATCACCTATCGTCTGATGATCGATGGATTTTACACTCACAGTCTCCACTGTCTGATCAATAAAGGTGAGTTAATCTCAACTGTCGATTTCAAACTGCGCACTTTAGTAACATCAAGTGAAGTGGGACCCCAAATGCATCAACCACAAGGCTCTGCTAACTAGGTGTAGACACGTTCTCCCATAGACACCACAATGGCACTGCCACCTCACCATCCCTGTACTCTCATCACGTCATTAATAACTGACCCAACATTGTGATTGGCGAAGCCTTAGCACAAAATATCTCCCAACCCTGTCAAAATTACCATGCCATGGGATAAAACACATGATGCAATCGTCGATCGTCACATCGACACACACAATTATCCAATGAAGGTAAGTGAAGGCGTACTTCTTTATTTAACGCCATTAATCGTCAGAGATCACCCATTTTCATCAAATATCACATGCATTTAACTTGCATTTTTCTCCTAGCTTTGTTTCATTATTTAAGAATGTTATTGGCTAAATGAACACTTGTGCTTGTGCCCTACTAATGAAGTGGATAAATCAATTTCTTTCTCTAGTGAAAAGGATTTCCTGGACACTGACAACAGTTGGGAAAGCTCAGGGAGATACGAATTATTGTGTTTGTACACAAGGGAATTTGTTGAATGAGGAATGATGAAGCCATGTTTTTGATGTTTAATACAATTGTTGTGTAGATTACTAATTATCACTGGTTTGAATGCAAGTGTGATGGCCCCAAGGAAAGAAACTACGCAAAGGAACCCGAAGAATCATATAACTCGCTCTAGTGACCCTGGAGAAAGCTCAAGTGTTATGCCAGAAAAAGGGGAAGGAGCCAAAACCTCAAAGAGCATCGAGCCACTGATTGTCCTCCCTCTAAAAAAGGTCTCAAATGTTGTGCCTCTATACCATGACATCGAAGCCTGCACCATGAGTGGAACTTCTACCTAGGTACAAATCCCCCCCTAGAATGACTTATTATGGAAATGAGATAAAGGAGAGTACCCAAAGTCTATTCCACATAGTGACCTTATACTTTGGGAGGTATATGATGAGGTTTTTCTAGCCATCAAAAGATCCATGCTTCATTCGGTTGCTACTAGGACATCTGTGTTATCCTGTGTGGAGTTGATGGAGTTGGTCATTAATCACACCAGGGACAAATAATATAAAATTATTAATGAGCAAGGAAAATGCATAGGGTCGTTCCTGCCACATGATATGGCTCCCTGCTACAAACTGCCAGAACCTGATGAGTTCCTCACCAAGGATTTTGTGAATGATTTCTATGAAAAATATGAGAGCAAAAAGATACTAAACAACTGGTGGAAGGAAGACATAAAGTTCACCAAGAGGTCCAGGGGGGATATGCCATTTCAAATATGAGGGAGCCATACATGTATGTAATGATCCTATTATACAGGTTATATGAAGAAAAGGAGTATTCTCAATTCTCTGAGGCATGGCTACCCTTGGCATATTATATGTAAATATGGGGAAGAAAGTTCAATTAGGGATAGGTTATATCCAAATAGCTCATCCTGAAGATCACTCAAGAAAAATCTATGAAGCCAGATAACCCTCTCAAATTTCACATGGTGTCTTTTCACTTGGATGTATTATGTGCAAAAAATACTTTTCATGAGCTATCATTAAGCTGGCAGGTCTCCAAACTACTGGTTCATGTGTACTTCAACATGTTGTGGGCGAACATGTATAAAGAAATTTATTCCAAAATTTGTGACTCCCTCATTCCCACAATACACTTTCTTATATTTGGCCAAGAATACCCCAGATTATCAAAACAAGCCAAGAAGGTTTTGAATTGCATTGGAAATTGGTATTCTGAAGAAAAACACACATATCTAAGAATCTATGAAGCTATGATCCCACCAAATCTTCTGTCGATTTATGTGATTGAAAGATTGGTGGTGGGGTCGATTTGCTATGAAATGATCATGCAAGGATTTAATTCTACTCTTGTAAAAGAAAAAAAGAAACTATTCATTTCCTATAACTTTCAGATAGGGTATTAGGTTGTAAAGGATGCCAAGCATGCTAAGAAAGAAGGTCAAGTCTATTTGGAATATCGGTTCATGACAGGTAGGTACAAAAAACATGATCCTTAAGGATTGATATCAAAACATGCAGTGCATGTATTTTTGAATTGGTCATATTCCCATGAAAAATGGGAAGAGGAGTTGTTCACCAAAGATGCATGTGATTGGAAAGAGGTACAAAAGAGAAGGGCCAATCCTGGAGTAACCATTTTTGCATCCTTACGCGTGTAAGAATAGATCAAAATAGTAAAGGCCGGGGCATCCTCCAGTGCTGGATCGGGAGAATAAAAATCATGAAAAGAAGAGGATCTTATGATAGAAAAGGAAAGGAAGGCCATACTAGTAGAACATGATAAGATTTTGAAAGAAAAAGAAGAAGAGAGAAGGATTCGGGAAGAATAGAGACATAAAGAAGAAGAAGAAAATGAAGTAGAGAGACTCACTGAACAAAGGAAGAAAGATAAGAAACAACAAAGAGAGAAGGAATTTATTGAAAAAAGAAAAAGGGATAAAGAGGAACGAGCCTGACAAGAAGAGGATGAGGAGAAGAAAAAGTGAGAACACTGATGAATTGAAGAAACTCCACGATGAAGATAAAAAATGACCCAAAAAGGATAAGTTAGATCGATTGCTAAGAGAAGCATCAAGAGAAGGGAAAAAATGGTGAAGGACAACATGAACCAATTACTGGAAACAAGCTAGGCAAAGTCATTGAATTGATGAAGGAGGAAGACAAACAAGATGATTCTGTAGTCCCTATAATCAATTAAAAACATGAAACTAAGAAGAGCTCCACCATGTCACCAAAGGTGCAAAATATATAAGTAGAAGACCAGGAGGGTGGAAACAAAAGTGATGTTTCCCCAAAAGGGAATGACCCCCCTCATCAAAGCAATGATGATGATTCATCAAGCAGTGAGGATCCAGACACGGATTCACTTGGTCAACATGATCATGATGAATCGTTACCTGGAGTGAAAGGGGAGAAGATAAATGGAAAAGGAGATGAAAAATATTCTAACCTACAAACTAATTATGAAGGCACATAAGAAAAACAAGTTAGCAACCAAGATGGTAGCAACAAAGAAGAGGAAAATGATGTAATTCATGAGACAGAGAGCCACAAAGATGTTGAGGTTGGCTCAAAGAAGGAAAATTTAAATGAAGGGGAAACCAAATAGCCCGATGAGAACCCACCATATGATTCATCAATATTAGAGAAAGAGACTAAAGGGGATACCCAGGATAAGACCTAGTAGGCTATCACGATTGAGAAATATTCTGACCAAGCAAGGATTGAAATAGGTAATCAATCACGAGACAAAGAATCCTCCCAAGGCCCGATTTCATAGCGTTTTTACACACTAGGGGGTTTGAGAAACATATTTTCCTAGATAAATAAATCAATTCCCTAACCAATGGACAAAGTGGACAATTTAGATCTCTTTTCCAATGATCAAAAGCATAAATCAATAGTAAAAAGAACTCATAAGAAATATAAATTAACGCTGGACAATGAAGGAAGTAAGCATTGACGTGAAGAAGCCCAAATCAAGCCAACTTTAGTTTGTAGGTTTGGATATATACCATTCCTCTTATGACAAATCAGTGATGGAGGAGAGGGAACTGGAGTAGGCTAGGTTTGAGATTGATTCCCTCAAACACCAAGTACAATATCATTAAGGGGTTGGAGAAGCAACAAAATTAAAGGAATACTTATTGGAGTTGTGTGATAGTCTTTGGAAGACACAAGGAACTATGATAGAAAAGGAAGTAGCTATTCGGGAAGAATCCCTACTGCTAGGAATTACTTGTAAAGAAGTGCACATATGGGCTAAGAAAGGAGTTGGTATGATGGAAAAGATGGAATTTGTGCAGGCGATACAAAAGGAAAAGGGATTGGAAGGCCACAATATAGAGATGGTGTCGGATGAGCGGATATATAAAATATGCTCAACAACTAAGCATTGGGACAAAATCATTGATGAACTCATGGACATAATAGATGAGGAGTGGGCTCACTATAATCGAAGCTAAGACAAGATCAATCAATCGATGACAGGACTTTAACTACCTATTTTTGGGTCCCCCATAGATTTCTGACTAATTGATGATATGGAAGCTAATTTACAATGACAAGTCAACGGATAGAAGGAGTAGGTCCAACGGATTACTGCAATGGAGAATGGAAACGTGCAAAATCATGTGGTCAATCAAGTCAATATTGTGGAACAAATGGAGCAGATAATCGATTGCATGGAGAAGTGTACTCTGTGATACCGTGACAACAAGCATGAGCTGGCCATGTTGATGGATCAACACAACTTCCCATTCACTGAGAGTTGCACTCGAATCTTCAGAGAGTGGTCCGATAATGTTGAAGAACATGAAAGCCCAAAGACCCTTAGATCACCCGAGTCGTCATGACTCAAACTTATGATTATCTATTTTTGGTTGCCTATGT
The DNA here is from genome assembly GCA_009831015.1 of Picea engelmannii. Taxonomy (NCBI): domain Eukaryota; kingdom Viridiplantae; phylum Streptophyta; class Pinopsida; order Pinales; family Pinaceae; genus Picea; species Picea engelmannii. The sequence continues at coordinate 2,982 of ML790577.1, read as the reverse complement.
GGCAGTTTTCGCTAAGTTTTATTTTGTATAAATTAAAGGACCCTAGCGATAGAAAGGACCTTTTGGAATTTCAAAGATTTTATTTGTTATTTAATTATGGAACTATTTTAACAATTAATGGGAAGCTTTGTTGGAGCCTAAAGTGATTTTGAAATCTAATTGGTGATCTACGCGACATTGTGAACTATTCTGCTTTGGATCGTTGTGTGTCGATGTCTAGTAATCTTTTCATTTATCAAGCTATCTTGTGTTAATTTCTATTTTACATCAAATTCTCATCTTATGTTTAATATTCATGTTATTTCACGATACTTGTGACCCCGTATATAGAATTATTTATGTATCATTAACATGTTTCGTTAAAGATATTTGCATACACGTATAATCTCTATTGTGTATTTGTTTTGAGGAATTATTTCTAGTGAAGCTAGGAATATAACAATCAATTGGTTACTTGTTAACACAACTTCTTTAGAAGTTATATTTGAAAATAAATGTGTTATATTTCTCTTATTCATTTAATGGTTTGTTGTACTAATTATTTGAATCTATTTGTATGTGTCAAGTCATTCTAAAATAAACTTAGAAACACGTCCCTAAAAGAAAACCAATATTATGAACAAAATCAGGTAACTTTTAAAGCCCATCAAAACTCACCGGACTATCCATATGGAGAATCACACTACCCTAAATGAAGAATATTCTAATTGGGCCTCATCTTCAATTGTGATTCCTACTATCGAGTTAAAGAGAATTTAGACCCCTCAACACCTGGTATATGAAAATGCCCCATGAAATCAACTAAAAAGTAGGAAAAATGATACTTTGATATGTTTGAGATATAGTTCAGTTTGGTATACATTATAGTTCAAGGGGTACTCCTTTATTGGTTGGTTTCACTAATTTAGATTAGGTTGAGGACCCCGATGATCGAATTTCTATTGAAGGTTATGTTATCAGCCTTGGTTCCAGACCTATCACTTGGGCTTGTAAGAAACAATAGTCTATTGCTCATCTTCAACAAAAGTGGAGTACCGAGCAACGATTAATGCAAGTCAAGAAGCCTTGTGGTTTCAACAAATCCTTTTAGAGTTTGGATTCTAGCAGCAACATCCGACCACCCTCTGGTGTGACAATCAAAGTGCCATCAAGCTCACCAAATATCTAATTCAACATCAACACAACAAACACATCAAGATACACATGCACTTCATCAGAAAGCTCATTCATGATTGAGTTATTGAAGTCCTCTTTTTTCCTATAGAAGATCAAGTTGTAGACATTTTCATAAAGTCTCTTATAGAAGCGAATATTTCCAAACTTCAATCTATATCAGGAGTTCAAGAAATTGTCATTAAGTGGGGACAGGCTCTAATGGATCCTTCCTTCTCCTATTGTGTCACATTTGTAAATCCTTCAATCCTATCCCAAGTTGTTCTTAAGGGGGGATTCTAGGATATTTAGACACTCGGTAGTTAGTTGAGATCACCTTGGTCTAATGTGTCTTTAGGTAAAAGTGTGCTTCTTAGTGTGTTTATTTAGCATGCATTAGTAGTTATGTAATCCGACGATCATGATATGTTCTATACATAGAGTGGTCTGACGACTCATCTTCTTCTTGATCTTAATGGCTATATTGATTCGTGACTTAACACCTGATTGGTCCATGATCTCTATTTAAAGAGCATGGCAAGTCATTTTCTAATGGTCGATTGTGAGAAACTCTCTTGTAAATATTTTTCTTTTGCATTGATATATTTCCTCAAGTGGCCATGTTGATTGGGGCCATGAAGTGTTTCCCTGTTTGAGGGTTTTGATAATGTAAAAATATTAGTGTGTTGATCTTTAATCTGGTTGTGTGAGTGGTTACTAAATGTGTTCATCTTGTATGAGAATACCATGTTTTTTCAAACAAAGAGAAATGCTACCATTACTAAGATTCTAAGGATGTCCTCCTTTTTTCCAAGCTATGTCAACCTTATTGATAATCAAAACTTAATGGAAGAAATCATTGAAGAAGAAATACTTATAGTCTTATATAGCTTTCAAAAAGATAAGAGTCTCAAGCCTCATGGGATTCCAATCAAATTTTTTTTGGGGGTGTGTTATCCCCGATTTTAGGGATAACTAAGGATATGATTTCTCGAGGCCCTCAGGTGGCATACATGGAATACTGAGAGAAATCTTGACCACAAATTTCCACTTGCATAGATAGAAGCCCACTTCACCACCACAGTTCTAGGTTCATCATGAGGGTATCCACCACACCATCTAGGATATCGAATCTTTCCTCATGAGGTACAAGACAAGTAATATGGTGAGTTTCATTCCAATATTTGAGGCATTTTAGTTTGTTTCATTTAACACTTCTTTTGATTATGTAACGTCTGCTTGGAAATTATGCTCTTTTCCCTTTTTCACCTTGGTGGTTGACATTGTGCCCTAGTAAGTGGTCATCCTTAGGGATTGGTTTTATACTGAGAGGTACCCTTGATGAGTCATCATGCCATTCCTGACCATACTTGTCACTTTCCACACTTTGTCCCCCCATCTCCTTACCTTTTGGGTTTTCGTGTGTATTGACCCAAGAAAGGGTTGTCCCTCATTTGATGGGAAGAAGGGGTTGAAGGCCTAGAGGGGAGATGGATGGAAAAATATAAAATCCTAATTATGAACCTTACATATGCCCTCCTAAAGAGGTCTTGAGAGGAATGCAACGCTTCTCCTAAAAAATCAAAGACCTGGAAAAACAAACACATAACATAAATGTCCCACTTGATTGAGGGATTTACACAAAGTGCATTACAAGCTAGACTATATCCCCATGGAACTATGTGTACTTCTCTCTTCAAGTGACACTTTGGTACTTCCCCCAACCTAATTGATTCACCCTAGGGAGTACCTAGTGTTTGGACCTTAATTAATTAATGGCAATGAATGGGCTTGGAAAAAGGATGCATTAAAAATGAAGGTGCAACACAC
>ML790576.1:218322-231953 GCA_009831015.1 Picea engelmannii | reverse complement strand
GCAATCATGATTTGGAAATTATTGACGGCATGGATGTAGCAATGAGTTTCTTGGGCAATGCAGCGATGAATAAAATTATGGGTGCTGCCACTATCAACCAGAATGATGACCTTCTGATGCTTGATGTAACCGATTAGCTTGAGAGTTTGGGGAGCAGAGAAGCTAGTGAGAGCATTGAGGGAAATGATTGGTTCTACTTCGGGAGGGTCTGAGGGAGGGGCTATGTCAGTGGATTCAGGTGACTCAGACACAGAGGGAGTTTCTTCATCTTCTTCCGAAATCTCCTCGGAGATGGCCATAAAAATCTTTTGTTCTTTACACTTGTGGCCCGGGAAATATTTGTCATCACAGTTATAACAAAGGCCTTTGAGTTGGCGTTCAACCATTTCAGCCCTGGTCAATTTTTGGATCTTTAGTGGAGCAAAGGGAGTAGTGGGATTTACTGGTTTAGGGAAAGGGATAAAGGAGGGTTTGCAGTTTTGACCAGATACAACCTGTTGTGCTTCTTTATCTCTTTTGGTAGCCTCCAACCAACTCTCAGGCTGAGCCATGAGGACATGGGTCCAAATTTCATCCTTGAGGCTACTGATAAAACACTCTCAGTAAAAGGCATCAAACATACCCTCTGTTCTAAAAGCTAGGCGCTCAAAGGCAGATATAAAGTCTTCCAATGTTCCTAATTGTTTTAGCTTTTTCAAACGACCCAAATGGTTGGTTTCAGTGTCAAAGCATTCATAAAGCTCTGCCACAAAGTGTGACAAGAAGTTTTTCTCCATTTCCACCATTGCCAACATTCTTTATCTAGATGGAGAACACCATACCTGAGTTTGGCCAAGTCATCTGTAATGTCGTATAAAGAGAAGTAATGTTCCATCTGGGTTGCCCAACCAGTGGGGTCCAAGCCATCAAATTTGCTCACATCCACCCACGGAAGGCATAGGTCACGTTGAAAGTGATGGTTCTGTAAGGTATGGGAATGAGAGGAATGGTCAGCTTTAGTATGTGGAGGTGAGGAAGAGGAAGGGTTATCTGTAGGGATATGCAGTTTGGTGCAGAGTGCCGAAAAGACTGATTCAAGCTGGGCGGTGAGGTCTTGTTTGATTTCCCCCATTGAGGACTACATGGTTGTATTGATTATGGAAACATTGGCACTGAGTTGTTTCACTTCTTGTTGAGTCTCAATGATACCAGATTGCAAGGTGTTGAAGCGAGCTTCCAAGTCTTGTCTACGAGTATGGGCCATGAGGATGAGGAAACTGAAAAGGGGTGGGCGAGGTAAAAAAAATTGGCTGAAAAAATGATATGGATGAATGTGATAAGGGCGAAGAGATGAATCCAATGGAATAGGTATCAATTTTTTTTATTTATTTATTTTTTTTTTAACAGAGTTATACTCTAGTCTGAAGAATACTACAGAGAGAAAAATCCCAAATGCTTAACCAGAAAGAATGTGTATTTACTTGGCAACCCGAACACAGCTGCACAGAAATAGATCTTGTTTGTTTTAATTTGTTTATGTTTCTATCCCACAAGGGTTAGGTATTCAAGGGTTCTACAGATAAGGGTTTACCCTGTGCTATAGCTCTATGATATACATGCGGGGTCCAACAGTAGTACTCGGCCCAATATCTCAAGGCACTAACTAAGGAGGATAGAATGTACCCTTAGTCATACTATCCGACTACCCAGGTACTAGAGAGTATCTTCCCAAGTGTTGCTCTCAGTGACACTATAGCAGTCAGGCGGTCGATCGGTCTATCTAAAGAGGGCTTCAGGTAATCTAGGTCGATCCACACATAGGTGTTTTCTAATGCGCTACCACTCGAAGGGGTACCAACAGGGGTTACAAGGGTGGCCAACATATGTGCGCTTAAGTACCACTTGTATTTCTTGCATGTATGAATCCCTCAACTGTGGGTTTATGCGTGTAACGACATATCTTTGTGGCTTAAAGATGTCGAAATACGTCTCTACCCTGAAAAAAATTTAACCCGCACTTTCTGCAGAGGAAAGTGCTCTGATACCACTTGTAATATACTAGATATAAAATGTATGCAGAACTGAAATAAAATGCTAATAATGGCATAATAATAGCAATATAACCAAAACATTGACCACAATAACACTAAAATGATATAAGAATAACAACAGAAATAACACTTTGAATCTAAAAGAAACGTTCACGGGCCTCTTCGAGGGGGAAACCTCCAGTTGAGCAGAGCTCTATTACAATAATATCCAAGCTAGGGTTATCATACCCTCGACTCCTATTTATACTAAAAAGAAGCATCTAGAGGAAGATCCTTCTAGAAGTGGAAGCTTCTATTGGGTCTTCTTGCATCCACCTTATTCTATTTTATTGAAAGGCCTTATTAATATTAACCTTTATTACATATGATTATATTGTTCTACCTATGTGCGGGTTAGGACCCTAACACACAGAGCACAATACACAAATTTACCATTGTTCACCCCCACCCTGGGGCTCTGTCCACAAAGTCTTCTTCTTTATTAGCTTTGGTCAATCTGGTTACAGCACAGAGCTCAAACTTGTACCCCACATAGGACAGGAGATCTGCGCACACCTCGCCATATCCTCCTTCCCCGAGTAGATCTAGCACAGAGCCTCCTTACAATCTGTGCACTCAGCACTTACAACACTTGCACTCAGCTCTGCAAGTCGGTCACACGGTATACACAAAGCCTTTTCTAGCACTTAGCTTATTGCCCTCTCTTACATTGCCTAGCTACTTATTTATACTTTACAAAATGGGCCTAAGCATGGGTAAACCCATGGGCCGACATCCCTTTCCTTTTACATCAACCCAAAACCCTAAAAAGGATGCAAAAATAGGTCTTGCTTCCCTAGTTTCCACTTCGCTTCGCATTGCGCTCCATCTTTGGCAAGCTGTCGCAGTCCCAAAAACGGTCAAATGTGACCAAGTATTCTTCAAAACTTGGTCAAGGGCCAACACTCTTGGTGGCATCCTTGTTCACTTGTACATGTTTCAATTACACTATAAATATATGTTCTTGATAAAAATCTACCAAATGTATCTCTAGGTCGATGCATAAAATCTCATGCTCTCTCTCTCTCTCTCTCTCTCTCTCTCTCTCTCTCTCTCTCTCTCTCAAAGTTTAGATTGACTTAATTATAGTTTTTAGTGCATCCTCTGCAACAACGTCAAAAAGTGGTGGGCCAAAGAATTACAACAAGATTGTTGAAATCTTCGACTTAACTTTAATTTATCAATCTAGGAACATTCTTATTTATGAGGTACTATGAACTATATATACTACTATAGGAGTGTAATATGAATCATGAATTAATGAACTAAATTAAATCTAATTCCTTGCTTGAATGTTTCATTGGCTTCCTCCCTTAAGCAACTAGTTTATTACCTCAACTCCCTCTTCTGTGAGAATAAAAGGAGACTATAGGTTTATTGGTTGGATATTACAGGATCAAGAATCAATAGGGGGTTTGGTAGTTAATTAGGTGATGTGTGATAGGTTCAATAACTTCATCATCATACACGATATGCTAAATATAGGAACATATTCAAGTGATGCATATCTAAACTATCTAGGGAGCTAGGTAATGAAATCATGTTATAACTATTGTTCCTAATAAAAGGTACATAATTCAAAAGTAAATGAGATGATCAATCTTAGTCCCTTATCTTATATCTATCCATCCACTCGGTTGGTGACTTGCACTGTTAAATCCCAAGTCTTGAAGTAGGGGATAAAGGAGGTGGTTGTCATTATTCTCTAAGATGAAATAAATATTCCAAATAAGATCATGTTCAATTAATAAATAACACTCAATGGTGATTAATCTCAAATTCAAAGGATGCATATCAATATGTTGAACATCGTAACCATAAAGATAAAAGTGTTGTAATTAAGAAGGAAAATTACAGATTTTAAACAAGAAGAAGAAATAGCAAAACTAAGTAAAGGTTGTTGAAGTAATTTTCATAACACAACTATAAGAAACTATAATATAGTGTAGAATTTGAAGTATTACAGCTAAAGGGGTTCCTTGCATTCCCTTGAGTGGGCTCCACTCAAGGTTATCATAGGAACCCTAAAGGAAATCACCAGATACTCAAATCTAGAAAAAATAGTATTCTTTATTCAAAAACTCAAAATCAAAACAATAGAGTATTTCTACAATTCAAATGAACTATATGGAAGTGCTACACCAAGAAGTAGTATTTTGCATATCCATCCTATCCTTAGTTATAATGAAAATTTATAACTAGAACTTCAATTAATCCTTGATTGAAGGATGTTTGTCTCCTTGATTCCTAAAATTAAGCAACCTTATTTCAAGGGGCATGTTTTATACCTCCTACACTTTGAATTCCTCAAACAACAAATCAAATGAGGATCATCGATGATTGATTGTTTTAATTGCTTGGGTCCCTTGGAGATTTGAGAGGGAACATGATCCCATTTTTCTCTCATGTGGAGTTGGTAGCTTATTAATGGATATTATCCCACAAAGGTTCTAAAGATTCAACTTGTTTGCTCTAACATTAGCCCATAATCTCAAAAATGCATATATTCATCTAAAAAGTCATAATTAAGCTAAAGTGTATTACATAAACTCTAAGAACTCAAGCATCCATTAAAGTCAAATATGCATAATCCAAATCTCTCATATTTATCACAATCTTTAGAGTTTTATGTAGAATTTAGTCTCTTAAGGCATAAAATAGATCACATCAATTGTAAGATGAGCTTTGAAATCTTAGCATCTAGAAGCACATCACTCCATGATTGGTGATGGTTGAACTCTAGAGAGAAAGAAACAATGTCTTTGATGAGGTAATTTACAGATCTCCAATAACAAGAGCTCCTCCATAAGCTTATATCTATGTTAACCTAATACAACCTTCAACATTATGGGCTCGTGAGATTCTACATTTGTTTGGAAAATATTGATCATATATTTTTAGCAACATAGCATTAGCATTATTGATTATTTTCTTTCTTTTTTTATATTATACTTCATGTTAAACTAACTTTAATATATAAACTGGCCAATCATCCCATTATCCTAATTTCATTGTAAAAAAGGTAAATAGGCTAGGGAATCCCTTTTAAGTACTATAATATGTTTGGTTTTTGTTATGTATTCAAAACAACAAGTAAAATAAATTAATGTCACAAGATAAGCCTTTTAATTTCTAACAAACCACTTAAAAATGTGTTGATACATTTTTTTTTATCAATCTACAATAATCTATTATCATCTTCCAATTCATAAAAAAAAAACATAGTTAAGATGACCTTGTACTTTCATTCAATTTCAAAAATCCAACTTACATAATACCTTTTTATGCAAGAATAAGAATTGCTTTCATTGTATCTAAAGACACATGAATTCCAATAGTTATTGAGTATCAAAGCTCCCCATTCCTTCACTCATGTGTTCCTTCTAAATGCTTTTTGACTTCTTTCTATCATGAATTGTTTGCAAGATCCAATTTCAATGTGATTGGTTTTCCATCCTAGCTTTTAACCTTAAAAATGAAAAACTTTATAAACATATAAACAATTATTGTTCTGTTTGTTGAAATGGTACAGAACATCTTATCATCAAATTAGTTTTAATGAAAATATACAAGTCTCCCATGATAAACAGTAAGGTATTTGTTAATACTTGATTGGTGAGAACTTCCCAACTTTCACTAATGAGTTTGAATATCCAATGTTTTGTGATCGTCAAATGCCAAGTTATAACATAATTTTCATTTGGATACCATATAGTTATTTATATTATTTTCCACCATCACTTAAAGTTCTAAAAAGGTAACTTGAACCCGATCCATTGTTATTTTCATTTATATATACTTGAACCTCAAATCCTAGTTTTTTATTTTTCATTTGAGGATGATGTCAAACAAGTATAAGAACTAGGATTTATTTAGTGAATGTTAGATTATTTTTAAAAGAGGTTATATAACCTTAAGAATTTTTTATTAAGGGACACATCTTTTATATGTTAATTTGTATGGTAGTGATCCGGTATGATGAACTTCAATTATTTGTAGAAGCATTCCTTTATTACAACAATTTTTTAGATTTTATATTAGAGATTTTATTTTTTTTCTAGTATATCAATGTATTACTTGCGCTAGTTGGATTTTAAGTGTAGTTATCAAAAATATTTGATGTCTTCCTTATTTGGAAAATTTAGTATGATACTTAGCATCTTATTATGGCTAGATATTGATTTTCATTTTGCCAAAAAAAACCCATCTGCCATGTATCTTGGTTTATCTCAAGCATCATTAACAACAAAGAAATAGAAGAAGAAAGAGATGTATTTTCCTATGACAAAACATGCACTTAAGATGTAAACCCTACAGTTTGAGTTTCTATGCAATTTTTTTTCTAATGGGAAAGTATCCATTTAATGTGTAAAACCTTTGACTTCAAGTTTTTAGCAAACCTTGCATATTATAGTTCTCTTTAGTTTTTTCAAAATCCTTATTTGCATGAGAATAAAACTTGTGACAGTTAAAAAAACTATTTTTTTCCTTTTGCTTCTCTTAAATTGCAACCATATAATAATGTAATAAATGAATTATAATATTATTTTCTTTCGATTTAAAACTCTTGTATGTTATAAGTGTAGTTAAACTAATTCACTTGCTTAATAGCTTTCAACATCATAAGCACATCGATGCACATTCATATTGTATGTTGATTTCTCTTTGCAGCATGTTCCTTTCCCAATCCTACATCGCTATTTCAACATATTCTGCTAAAAACCACTAGGAAATTGGAACTTCCTGGCTCTTTTTGTGTATGGAATCACTAAATATGAATATTAAACTTGACATAAGCATGGGTGAATTCGCGGATTGCAAATAAAGACCATGACTATAAATGTGTTTCTAAATTTATTGTGTATACTTATTTTCGATTATATTTCATTTTGCATTAATAAATCAAATTACCATATCAAAATCATTAAGCTAAACCTTAACTCATTTAAGAAACCAACTAAAAAACTTATAAACATTTATATGTAACTTTCTATAAGATTCCAACAACTTTGTTGAACCATCTTAATATTCCTTAAGACTATTTGTAGACTTTGTAGCAATTGCCTTAAAAATTCCATCAACATTGTTAACTCATCTCAATAATCCTTATAACTATGTGTAACACATCATGACAACTTTGGCATTTACTACATACATTCATATATAATGCATTATATACATTCATATATAATACATTACGTTAACATTTACTATATACATGAATAAATTTAAATATATATTCCATGTACATTAAACTTTGTTGCAAAATTGTTCATCCTAATAAACAACCAAATATTCAATTTCATATTTCATTTGCATTAAGCTTTGTTGCAAAATTGTTCATCCTAATAAACAACCAAGTATTCAATTTCACAACATAACATATGTTTCACTTATGAATGCAACTATGTTATAAGAGACAACCTTTTTCATCCTTATAAACAACCAAGTATTCAATTTCACAACATATATTTCATTTATAAATACAACTATGTTATAAAAGACAACCAAATATTCAATTTCACAACATATGTTTCATTATGTTTCATTCACTTGTAGTTAAAAAATAAAAAATAAAATAAAATAGGTTTAATCCTGTTTGCATGGTGGTGCCTCAAACCATTAATTCAATGTAATAATATAGGATAGGATGAATAACAAATAAGTTAATAAACAATGAAATAATGTAAAGTTGACCTTGTTTACATGGCAGTGCCTCATTCCAATCACTAACCCATAATACAATATATAATAAGCAAGTTAATAAACAATGAAATATGATGTATTTGGCCACATACTAATTAGTCTATAACCACTCACATATTAATAAAGTGTTATTAAGTAATTTCACGTTACAAATATTCTTATATTTGGAAAAGAGATTTCAACTTTACACTCGTTGATTAAAAAACTAATTCTCATTAGCTTGGCCGGTATTTATTTTTTGACAAAACTTTAAATTCAACCGTTATATATTTTTTAATTTCATTTGATAATTTAAAGAGTGAGAGTAACGGCTTCATTTTCATCTGCATTTCCGTTGCTCCCGCGTCGTTGTGAGGGAGGGAGAATTGTGCGATTTTATTTGATTTGATAATTTAAGGAATGTGAGTAACGACATGTTCATTTGCATTTGCATTTCCGCTGCTCCTGCGTTGTTGTGAGACAGGGAGAATTCTGTGATTTCATCAGCACAAAAATATTCAGGTATCTTATTTCTATTTTCATATTCATTTTTTCTCTTCAGGTCTGTAGTTCGAATCTTTTAGATGGATGAATTTGTTTCCTGTGTCAGCCGGTCTCTCAAAAGTTTTTCTGGTTTCGTCTGTAGTTTGAATCTTTTAGATGGATGAATTTGTTTCCCCTGTCAGCCGGTCTCTCATGAATTTGTTCATCTACATTTTTTTGTAAGGCCTTTATCTATTTGGGCTTCGATTTTTAAACGAGAATTTTCTTGGGAGAAATTTGGGGAAAAAAATTTAGTAACGTTTGGCAGTGGGTGCTGCAAATTGTAAATACATTTCAGCGGTTTCGATTCCCGTTCCCAATGGCTTATGGGGTTCTCTTTATTGCTTCAAATTTAATGCTGTTGGGTTTTATAGGTTTTTCATTAAATTTTTTAATTTTTTATTAAGTGAGTGTTGGAAATTGTAAATATACTTTTTTATTTTCAATTTTTAATGGTTTATGGGTGTTTGGATAGATCATCATAATTAATATGCACCATACATCAGAGCATTTAATGTTTTATATGTTGGGATATATATAATTAACAAGTATTTAATGCTTTATATGATCTAAAACTGTATATTCCAATAGGGGTGGGCTAGCTGTTCTAAGAAATGGCTTTTTTCATCGGAATTACTATTTTTTGTTGTTCAGAATTCATTTCTGAATGCAGAAATAGATTCAGCATGCTGAAAAACTCCGAGCACTAGGACTTTACAGAAATAATCACTTAAATTTATGAATCCAATAATTTCTTGTCCGATTTCGGGTAAATATCCCTGAAAAAAATCTTCATTTCCTAGAATCTTCAGCCTATTACTATTCCAATATACAAAACATTAAATACTTTAATACATATTGTTTATCCAATAAATTATAGTTTTTTGGAGATTTCATAAATTTACCATAAAACTTTTTTATTTTTAGTTAATTAACAGTTCATAAATTTTACCATAAAACCTTTTAATTTTTAATTAATCTTAATTTCTTAAAATATTTGATATATAGTTAATACTTCAATTATATTTGTTATCAAGTTGTTAAATGAATACAATGATCTTTGAAACCATGGTGAGAATATAAATATTTAACAAATTTGGACTCTCAAATCATAATAAAATAAATATATATATGATTAATAAATATAAGTTTAAAGTTCAAGGAGTTCAAAATGAAAGAATTAACTATATCCCTACTTTCGATACTCAAATTTCTTGTTAGTAAAACGGCTGGGTTGCAATTTTAAATGATTCACAGTTTTTAACAAATGATCAGATGAATTTGTTGTGGTGGCCAAAATCATTGGAGGGAAACCAAGTGCAATTCGGAAAGACCTAAAGTTGTAGCTCTTAAAATTATCTACCTAAAAATGTAGCTGCTAAAACTAGTTTGGAGGAATTTCCCTACACAATAATAGTTCCATTACTAAAATGAATTACTAAAATGAAGATTAATTTTGACCTCGGATTGGCTACTTCTCCCTTTACTAATGTGGATTGTCTATTTCTTCCCTACTAATGTGAATTAGTAAGAAAAGATTAATTTTGTAAGAGAGATTAATTTTGTAAAAGATTAATGTTGAGAAAGATTAATTTTGTTATGGAATAATTTTGATTTTAGAATTAAATTGTGAATTGTTTATTTTGATTTTGGAATTAAATTGTGGATTGTTTTTTTTTTTCTGTTAAATATTTTTGAAATTAAATTATTTGCAATATAATTATAGATGGACACTTCACCTATCATCAAAAACACATATTGAAATTAAATAGTAAATTGTTTATTTTTTCAAAAATACATATTAAAATTAAATTGTGGATTGTTTATTTTTTTTATTAATTTTTCTGTTGAATATTTTTGAAATTAAACTATTTACAATAATATGGATGAACACTCCATCTATCATAAAAACACATAAGATTTTATTTTATTTTATGTGTTTTTCATAATAAGTGAAGATGAAGTGAAAACTTTAACCAATAATAATCTTGCACAAAGTTTAATTTCAGAAAAATTGCACAGCATGATAACTAACTAACTGTAAAAGCTTACACATTCTAATCGACTTTTTAATCTTGTAGAATTAAAAATGGCTGGTGTTAATGATACTCAACCTATTGTCTGTGACACTGGTTCTGGAATGGTAAAGGTGAGTCGCATACATGTTTAGTGGCACATTTCTTATTGCCATTGTGAGCCTTGTATTATTAGCATCCATTGGATTTCCTTAAAAAAACTTTTATTGTCTTAATTACAATGTAATAGATAGATTTTATAGTATGTTTCACTCAAGAAATCCATGCACTATGTATCCATTATTGCCCAATAGGCTGGATTTGCAGGAGAAGATGCTCCCAGAGCCGTGTTCCCTAGTATTGTGGGCCGACCAAGGCACACTGGGGTTATGGTGGGTATGGGGCAGAAGGATGCTTATGTAGGTGACGAGGCTCAGTCCAAGAGAGGTATGCTCAGCTTGAAGTACCCAATTGAGCATGGTATTGTCTGCCAGTGGGATGATATGGAGAAGCTATTGCACCACACATTCTACAATGAGCTTCGAGTTGCTCCAGAAAATCGCCCTGTACTTGTTACAGAAGCACTTCTGAATCCAAAGGCAAATAGAGAGAAGATGACCGAGCTTATGTTTGAGACTTTTAATTCGCCTGCTATGTATGTTGCCATTCAGGCTGTTCTATCCTTATATTCAAGTGGTCGAACAACTGGTGGGTGCTTGTATCTTTTAAACGATTTCTCTTTTGCCTTGAGTTTGTTTTACTTGAAATAGTGGAGGTTTGTAATCTTGAGTATCTGTATTTGCAGGTATTGTTTTGGATTCTGGGGATGGGGTTACCCACACTGTGCCTATTTATGAAGGATATGCCCTTCCTCATGCTATCCTTAGGCTGGATCTTGCTGGTCGAGATTTGACAGATTTTTTGATTAAGACTCTCACAGAGAGAGGATACTCTTTCACCACAACTGCAGAACGGGAAATTGTTCGTGATATGAAAGAGAAGCTTGCATATGTGGCACGAGACTATGAGATCGAGCTGGAGACAGAAAAGTTGAGTTCTTGTATTGAGAAGAATTATGAGCTTCCTGATGGACAGGTTATAACAATTGGTTCTGAGAGATTCAGATGTCCTGAGGTCTTATTTCAGCCTTCTCTTATTGGAATGGAATCTGTGGGTATCCATGAAACCACTTACAACTCGATCATGAAGTGTGACGTTGACATCAGAAAGGATTTGTATGGAAATATTGTTCTCAGTGGGGGATCTACCATGTTTCCTGGTATTGCTGATCGCGTTACCAAGGAGATCACTGCACTGGCTCCCAGCAGTATGAAGATCAAAGTAATAGCACCTCCAGAGAGAAAATATAGTGTTTGGATTGGTGGTTCTATCTTGGCATCTCTTAGCACATTCCAACAGGTATGTTTATTACTTTTGCTATATATATATTTACGTCGAAAGGCCTACACCTCTTGACAATGGGCAGATTTAATAGGGGTTTAGTGTTTAATAAGTTTTCTATGGACAGAATTAAATATGGCTGGAATATTCTTAGTAGTCACACAAAATAAACTGTGATTTCAATCATTAACTTCCTAGCTATTATAAAGACATCCGTTTATGTGTTTATTTTTTTACATTTACCTAATCATATTTAAAAATTATATTGATAGCTAACTGATTGCCACATAAGTGATTAACATAAATAAAAATATTAACACTAGATAAATAAAACCCAACCATTTATTTGTTAATCAATAATAAAATTTAATATATTATTTTAAAGATTCGTTTCATCTTATCAGCCTTTCGACATTCACCAGCAACTATTTAGCTGCTATGCTAATATTAGTTCATAAACTCTGAACATATTGTATGGTCAGTTTTTGTAGATTAGAGTTCAGTTGGTTCTCAATGGTTCTCAATGGTTATCTTGTTCTCTTTGTCACTTGTGGTTGCAGATGTGGATAGATAAATCTGAGTATGATGAGTCGGGTCCCTCGATCGTTCACAGAAAGTGTTTTTAAGTTTTGGTTTCAGAAAGTCACCCTTTCTGATAACCATTTTAAACATTATGTGTTGGGGTGAAAATCATCTGGTATCTGTGGCGATGATGCCTGAGATTACATCTTCAATTTCTTTGGAATAAAACATTTCTTTGAAGTATTAATATATATACATTGAGCATTTCATAAAAGGGTTGCATTTATCCTAGCAAAAATTTAATTTGAATGGAGATATAAAGCCAAATTTCCTACTAGCCTAACCAATGCCTCTTGATCAGAGTTACACATGTAGAAAGTGCTATCAGGTCAAATTGCATACGTCTCCCATTTCAAACCGGTTCCTTAAAAATCAGTGAATAAGATTCAGTATATAAATTCGAAAGAATATGATAATCAAACTGGATGTCATTTCCATTTTGGTCATCCAATTTGATAAAGCGTATACACCAAATAAACTTGCTATAAATGATGATGGACTCTTGATATTTTATAAGATTCTGTACAAAAATTCATTACATTAAGGTTACTGACCAAACATTTATGACTAAGATTGTCATCAAATATGAGATGATGGACTCTTGATATTTATAAGATTATGTACAAAAACTCGTTACATTAAAGTTATTCAGCAAACATTTATGACTAAGATTTGCCATCAAATATGACTTATGCACCAAAACTCTTGATATTTTATAAGATTTTGTACAAAATCTCATTACATTAACGTTACTGAGCAAACATTTATGACTAAGATTTGCCATGAAATATGACATTGAAGTAAAAGTCCTTTATCAGTCAAAGTCCAACTGGATGTGACATCCAGAAGGGTACAATATGACTTCGAAATGAAAGTCCTTGATCACTCAAAGTCCAACTGAGTGTGACATCCAGCAAGGGTACAATATGACAGCTTTGAAGTGAAAATTAGTGATCACTCAAAGTCCAACACACTTGTGACATCCAGCAAGGATAATAGTTAGTGTGAAGATTTTAACTCTTGCACGTTACCCATGGGCTGTATTATATCTAACCTTCGCCTATGACAAACAAATAGATGGGTTTTATCTCGCTTGGAAAGTCAAGCAAATAACTGGATGGCAACCTTATATCGTTCTAAATTATGTATCTACTTTACATTTATTATGGAGGAAATTGTTTATTTTTCAATAGGGTCGTAGGGATAGAAAATTATGTCTTTTATATAATATAGATATTTAAAGAAAAGGTAAACAAGATTGTGTGGGTGGCTTGCCATTTCAAGAGTTTTCATGAATGTTTGTGGTAGATATTTAAAGAAAAGGTAAGCAGGATAT
>ML790576.1:169776-214969 GCA_009831015.1 Picea engelmannii | reverse complement strand
TCAAAGTGGCGTTGAATCCAAGAGATAATATGTAGATATGTAGAGGCTTCTAGCAACATAAGATAGAAGTGAAGATGTGAAGCACATGTGGTTGTATCCCAAGATACAGTGAAAAGATGAAAGGTGGATGGGATTATTTAATATGATGTTTTTTTTTAATGTTTGTAGAAATTGATGTTGTTGCAGTAGACAAAGAAAATGATTACAAAGATTGTAGATTGATAAAGATGCATGTGGAGAAATCCTACATAGAAGATGATGTTGTGAAAATTAAGTGGCCTAAGAGAAAGCAAGAGATAAAAAAGAATTGAAGAAGTTGTTGAGTGGAAGATGAGGGTTGATTTATAGTCCTGGGAAAGATGAATAAGTTGAGTGAGCAGTTGTTGAGAAGATAAAGATGGTGTGATATGTAAACTACTATGTATGTTCCACTAAAATAGCTCGTCACAACGGATCTTATATTATTCTGAAATCTTAAAATATGCAATTTATTTCCTTAGATCTTAGATTAGTTATTACTATTTTTTTGAGTTTGCTAGCGAGTATGTGACTTGTGGGACTAGCATTTGGCTAAGAAACCGCAACCTAGAGGCATCTAAGACATCAAAATCACCCAAGGATTGCACCCATCTTGGGCTACACCAACCCTTAGTTGGTTGTATTTTTTAGGTGTCTCCTCTCGACTATAGCAGGTTTTGAACCTTGGTCTCCCTATAAACAAAAACCTTTGAAATCTTAATCACGCTAGTGGAATTTGACTGGTATTACTAGATTTTTTCTCATATTTATGAAAATAATTGAAATTTGAAAATGAAAGAAATTAGCAAAAGAACACACCATCCACACACAAAGGAACACGCGTGTATCTTGGGAAACCTAATACGTGAGAACCTAGCTATAAAGTGAGGCATATGTCTTTCTCTCTTTTCTTCAGTTATGGAAATGCAAATATAATGAAAGAGGCATGTGTGACTCACTATGGAGTTTCCTTTGACATTGTGGCATGTATGGATGCTATAAAATATTTTCCTCCTATATATTCCCTCACTCCTTGTTGTCGATAAACAACATCCAAGGAAGGTGGAAAATATCCAAAGAAAGTTTCAAAGGGGGACTTACCATTAGAAGTATGGACTACTTTGTTATAAGAATCTTGAATGTAGATTAGGTTTTCATCCCATGTCTTTGGATGCTTTTGATTGTAACCCTTCAAAGTTGTATCAATGTGACCTAGGGATGATTTTAGGGGCTAAATTTCGTTCATGGGCTAATTTTCCATGGTTTTTCCAAAAATGAGATTCGCTATTTTAAAAATTATTCGCCCAAATTCTATAGGATAAAATTATTTTACCTTAAAAATCGTCAAAATTTTACAAAAACTATATAAAATTCTTAGAAATTTGGATATTTTTACAAAAATATCGTCAATCATTTATAGTTGGCATATGAAGGATTAGTAAGATTCGCCAAGGTTTCTACCTTTTAAAATAAATTTCCATCCTTAAAATCATCCCTGCGGCAATGTCATGTCGACTACTTCTATCTTCTAATATATCTGAGTATGGAATGTTGTATATATATTCAACTTTGTGTCCATCTTCTCCCAAAGTGTAGTCCAAAAGGCACTGGCAAATTTGGTATCCTTGTTCGATATGATGCCCCTTGGTATCCCGAAGTGCACCCAGACCTATTCAAAGATCATGTTTGTTTCTTCTTATCCTTTGATGGTCTTTTTACAAGGCATAAGAATGCACATCTTGTTGAACCTATCAACTACCATAAATAAATAGTTGTCTCCCTTTTGATTTGTTGGTAAATCACCCACAAATTCCATGGAAATATTTTCCCAAGGTCGAGTGGGTACAAGTAAGGAATGATATAGACCTTGTTTTATATTACTAGGCTTGTTGGTACAACAAAGTATGCATAATCTAATATATCGTGCTACATCTTCATGCATTTTGGGCTAGTACACATACCTTTGTAAGTTAACAATTGTCTTCCCAACACCAAAATGTCATGAAACCTTGGAAGTGTGAGCCTCTTTAAGAAGATGCAATCTCTCACCTTTAGGAACAGAGAGCATGTCTAGCTTATAGTGTAACCCATTTTGGAGATGATAGTCAACCTTACTATCACTGTTTTCTACATGAATTCAGCCTTGTAGATGTTGAAAGACCTCCTTGAAGTCCTCATTTTATGTGTATGCCTCTTTGTATGCATTATGGGTAAAAGGTTCAATAGGCATAAGAGTTACCAAAGTTGTAATATTGGATGTGGATGGCCTTGAAAGCATGTCTGCCAATTTATTAGTTCCCTTCTTATACTTGATGACTAGATGAAATTGGTGCAAAACCCCATCCACTTGTAATGTCTAGTTTGTTGAAGCTTACTCTGGGTCTGCAAACATTGCAGTGGCTAGTGATCTACGATAATGGTTTCCTTTCCCATCAGATAGTCCTTCCACTTATTAACAAATTAAACCAGGGCATAAAATGTTGCATAGCGGAAGCATAAACTGAATAGATTTAAATGGCAACAAATTAACAAAAATAGAGATAGCAACAATCACATAATTGAACACAGTATTTATGTGGTAAAACCATTCACAAGGGAAACCTCCATGGGGCAATGATAATAGGTTTTCTTATTGTTCAAGGGAGAAAATTAAAATAGCCAAAAGAACAGGCTTACAACCATTCCTGACACCTCCTCAATCTACCTCTACGAGCTTACATTGATACAAAGCATCTCTCCCACATTTACAATAAATGTGCACCTAACCACATTCTAAATTTAGTTGATTTGTTTCAACTAACAACAGAATAATAGGATCCTAAAATCTTCCTTAAATTGTGGGAAATTGTTGGCACAGTTTCAACAATCTCCACCTTGAAAAAAATCTACCTGATATATCATGCCCAAATTTATTCATCACCTTTCTTGCAAGCCAAGATAAGCCAAGCACCATCACAACTTCTCTAACAGCACTAGTTTTGTGAACATGTCTACACAATTTTCTTTTGTATGGAATTTTTCCAGAGCCACTCCACCTTCATCAATAACGTGTCTTAAAAAATGGTATTTAATAGGAATATTCTTTGTGTTACCATGATAAGATGGATTTGTATCCAAATGAATAGCACTTTGACTATCACAGAATAGTTTCACTTTGTCCTACATCCTTCCAAACTCACCCAGCAAACATTTTAACCAAATTGCCTCATTTCAAGCTTGTGAAGCAGTTATGTATTCTCCCTTCGTAGTGGATAAAGAAACAATGTTTTGAAGCTTTGACATCTGACTAACAAGTCCCTCCTACAAGAGTAAAGACATATCCTGAAGTGGATCTTCTTTTGTCCAAGTCACCTACAAAATTTGAATCGACATAACCACGGACTGAATCACTGCAACCATTATAGGTGATACAATAGTTACTTGTGTCCCTAAGATATCGAAGCACCCATTTCACTATTGCCCAATGCTCTTTACCTAGATTTTCCATGTATCTACTAACAACACCAACTACATGTGAAATATCTTGCCTAGTACTTACCATTGAATGCATTAAACTTCCTACTATATTAGCATACGGTACACGAGACATATATTCCTTTTCTTCATCATTACTAGGATATAATCTTAAAGAAATTTTGAAATGGGAAGCCAAAAGGATTTTTACTGGTTTCACATTATTCATATCGAATCTCATAAGTATTTTCTCCACATACCATTTTTCCTGTCTCTAAGTATCTCCATGCCCAAGATTTGTTTTGTTGCTCCTCTATCCTTCAAATAAAAAGTCATATCCATATGAGGATTCAACCTATTGATCTCAACCATGATTTTTCTTGCTACAAGAATATCGTCAACATATAACATTAAAATAATGAATATTCCATTTTCCAAGTTTTTAAAGTAAACACGATGATCATACTCACTTCTTGTAAAATTTTGGCTCACCATGAAAGAATCAAAATGCTTATATCATTGCATGGGAGACTGCCTCGGCCCATACAATGACTTCTTGAGTTTGCAAACAAACCTTTTACTGTGATCTTGAACAAACCCTTCTGGTTGTTCCATATATATTTCCTCATCCAAATCTCCATGTAAAAATGGTGTTTAACATCTAGCTTCTCTATATCAACATCAAGTAAAACAACTAGTGCTAACAAAACATGAATTGAAACAAGCTTAACAATTGGTCAACAATTTTCATGGAAATCAATATCCTCCTTCTAAGAATACCCTTTTTCTACCAGTCTTGATTTGTACTTTTCAACTTTATCATCAACACCTTTCTTCAATTTGTAGACCCACTTGCAACCTACAACCTTCTTGTCCTTTGGAAGTTTTACTAGGTCCCATGTTACATTCCTCTCTAAGGAATCCATTTCTTCTTTCATTGTTTCTTTCCATTTAGCATTATCAGATACAACTATTGCTTCTTGATAACAACTAGGTTCTCCATCATTAGAAATCAAAGAAACAGATGAAACATAATCGTCATACCTTCTAGGAGGTTTCCTGACCTGTGTAGATCTCCTTAGAGATGGTTGTGTCATATCCACATTTTCCTAGATATTTATACAATCCTCGTCTTCTTCTGTAGGATATTCTTCATGAACATCTTCAAGATCCTTCTCTCTTGTAGATGATCAAGTATCCAACTGAATTTGTTGAGTTTTTGGTACATATATCTGTTTCATTTCAGCATCTACCACATCTGATTTTATGAGTGTATTTTCATCAAATATGATATCTTTTTTAATAATGATTTTGTGGGTAGTAGGATCCCACAATCTATATCCCTTAACTCCATAACCATACCCAACAAAGATCAACCTTTTTTATTTGGTATCTAAATTAGAACTTTGATTCTTAGGAATAAGAGCATAGGCATCACAACAAAAAAATTTAAGATTTGAATAATCACAAGGGTGATCTGTCCATACCTCTTCTAAAAATTTGATAGTGGTTGATTTACTAGATAAGATGTTGTAAAATCGCTTATGCCCACAATTACTGCTGCAACTTACTATTGTTGAGCATGCTCCTTGATCTCTCTAGAAGAGTCTTATTCATGCATTCAACAACACCATTTTGTTGAGGAGAATAGGAAGTGGTTTTGTGCCTTTCGATTCCAACTTCCTTGCAATAATTTTCAAATTCTAATGATGTGAACTCACCACCATTATCAATTCTCAAACATTTTATTGACCTAAAGCTCTAAACTACTTAAAATCATTAAATACATCATATTTTCTTTTTAGTAAATAGATCCACAGCTTTCTAGAGTAATCATCTATAAAAGTTACAAAATATGATGATCCTCCAAAAGAAACTTTAGGAGATGGCCCCCAAACGTATGAATGAATGTAATCAAGGATACATTTACTTATGTGTCTTCATGTTTTAAACTTATGTCTACTCTGTTTTCTGAAAACACAATGTTTGCAAAAATTCAAATTCGAAGATTTTAAGTTTGGAAGTAACTTACAATCTATCAATACATTAAGCCCTTTGTCGCTCATATGACCCAATCGATGATGCTATAAAAAATTAGAGTCACTTTCACTTTCAGATACTATCACTTCTTGATTTGATTCAGTTCTTCCTTCTAGATGATAAAGATTCTTGATCCTTTTATCCTTCATGACTACTAATATGCCTTTGAACACCTTCAATACTTCACCTTTAATTGTACATTTATAACCACCAGAATCTAGAACTCTCAAATATATTACGTTCTTCCTAAGTTCGGGTACATGCCTCACACATGTTAATTTGATAACAGTATCATCATACATTTCAACCCGGATGCTACCAACCCCAACAATTTTACAAGAAATATCATTTCCCATAAAAACAACACCACCATCAATAGACTTGTATGTTGAGAACCAATTTCTATGAAGACTCATATGATTGGACACACCTGAGTCTAACAACCAATGTTGATCATGTTTTGAAACATTACAAATAGGTAATACCTCACCAGTCATACCTGAACTTGTTTCAGCTGAATTAGCTTCCTTTGCTTCCTTTGTGGAGTCATCTTTGGATGTTTTTTGTCTTTTCCAGCAATCCTTCTTGATATGCCCTGATTTTCCACATTACCAACATTTTATCTTACCCTTTTTTCCTTTTGACATGGATCTCGATGTACCTCTCTGATTCTTCCCTCTTTCTTTGGATCGACCGTTGGCCACCATTGCCTCTAATGTTGAGGTTTCTTGACTGGATTTTCTCATCTCCTTAGCCAATAGGGATCCCACAATAGTATCATAATTAATGGTGTATTTTGCGCTAAACCACATAGATGTGACTAAATGATCCCAAGATTTAGGTAATGAACACAATAGGGTAATTGTTTTGTCCTCATCTTTGTATGTTACTTCCATACTATTTAATTGGAAAATCAAAGTATTTAAAGTATTTAAATGGTCAGCAATTTTAGTACCTTCTTTCATCTATAATTTATACAAGTCTCTCTTCAGGTAGATTATGTTCGTCAAGTATTTTTTATATAAATACTTTCCATATTGCTCCATAAGCCTATTGTCGTTTCCTCTCCAATGATGTAAAACAAAACTTCATCTTCCAAACATAGACGGATGGTATTGAGAGATATTAAATCCATATCATCCCAATCCTCGTCTGACATACCCGCGGGTCTCTTTGACTTTCCAACTAATGCCTTTTTCAATCCTTGTTGCACGAGCAGATCCCACATATTGAGTTTCCATAA
This sequence comes from Picea engelmannii, assembly GCA_009831015.1. Taxonomy (NCBI): domain Eukaryota; kingdom Viridiplantae; phylum Streptophyta; class Pinopsida; order Pinales; family Pinaceae; genus Picea; species Picea engelmannii. The sequence goes on along the minus strand of ML790576.1, from coordinate 208,215 downwards.
CTGAAATTTATTTTTGTCATTGAATTTGTCCACCTCAAAATTTGAACTCTTAACTTTTTCCATTAGCACAAACTCAAAATTCCCAAAACACCGCTTATAAAAAACTCTCCTTTCTTTCGTCCATCTTCAAAAACTTCAACGAAAAACTCAGGATTGAAATTTTTTTGCTCCACAAAAGGAAGCTCTAATACCACTTGTTGCACAACGAAAGCATAAACCGAATAGATTTAAATGGCAAAAAATTAACAAAAACAGAGACAACAACAATCACATAATTGAACAAATTATTTACGTGGTAAAACCCTTCACAAGGGAAACCTCCACGAGGCAATTATAATCAGTTTTCTTATTGTTCAAGGGAGAAAATTACAACAGCCAAAAGAAAAGGCTTACAAACTTTCCTCGCACCTCTTCAATATTCCTCTATAGGCTTACATTGATACAAAACATCTCTCCCACAATTACAATAAATGTGCACCTGGCCACATTCTAAATTTATCTGATTTGTTTCAACTAATAGCATAATAATAGGACCCAAAAATCTGCCTAAAATAGTGGGAAATTGTTGGCATCGTTTCAACATAAAATTCCTTATCATAGGTAGGATATTTTAAGACTACCCCATGAAATATTTCAGAATGATAGCATATCATCTTAACTCCTTGCATCAAAACCTCTCCCATAACATACTCACTTACAATTGTCTCCACTTTGAAAGGCTTCTACAAGTTTAGCAATGCAAGAATTGGTGCTTGACTAATATTTTGTTTTGTCTTGTCGAAATATTTTTGTTGATTCTTTCCCCATTGGCAACTCTTATGACTTGTTGTTATGGCATGGAGTGGTTCAACTACTATTGAAAAGGATTCTATGAGATTCTATAGGTATTGTGTTTCCCCAAAAAAGCTCCTAACTTCAATGACATTAGTAGGAACTAGCCATTTTATGATGGACTCCATATTTACGAAATCTGTAACATCCCCAACCACCATGCTGGGCTATGCCACTTAAAAATTTATCTTATCAGCTCTCATAACAATTTGTAGCAACCCCATTAACAGGGACTCAACAACATACTCTTGTAATATTCCCAACCCTGAGCTAGAACACGCCCTGCGGCATTATGAATTTTCATACCATTAAATTAAATAATAAGTTATGCATATGAACAGAGTTAAGATAAAATAATAATAGCATGCATGCTACCATAACATTTCATATACATAATTTAACAACAAATAATTCATGACAGAAAACTCATACTTGTGCACATAGAATAATTGAAATAAGCACATGAAAGACACTTATCTCAGAAAAATAAACTCCAACTGAATGCATACCTTCCATGTTCCTTCCAGCCTTAAACCACACTTCTCATAACTATCAGCAGCGGGTCACCCCCAAGCTGGGGCTAAAACCTACCAGGGAAAAGGGAATACTAAGCCATTCTAAGGTCTGATAAGTAGCAGAATTGCTCCATCCAAGGTGTCAACTGTTGCAACTAGACTATAGTATCTCATTCCCCACATGCTTGTCCCACCCCAGGAAGTGTGACCCTTCTCTGCTCAATAGTCCCTCAGCTACTCCACTTCCCTTCTGGGGCTTTAGCAATAGGCTGGAAAGGAAGTCGCAGAGACCCGTAGTTATTTCCCAGCACACTAGGGAACAAATCTGAGTAGTTTCTCTCCTAGAGAACTATTGTAACACCCTTGTTTCCCCCAACTTGTAATTAATAATTAATTAGGATTACCATGTTGTGTCATGGGAATGGTGTAAATGTATTATTTTTTAATTGCCAAATAACTGGTTGTGGGGGTGAAGCCTTGAAATTACTAGCCATGATATCACTAGAGGAAAGAATGTGAACACGATAAAAGAACAGTTAATAAGAAAAGGACATGTGGTTGAACCCTCAACCACCCCCATCAATGGAGCATGGTCTAGCTGTAGAAGGTCATCCCAAATAACCACAGGGTCCTACAGACCCAGAACAGACCCAGGGTTTTGTTCTGACAGAAGGAACAGGATAGGAGGGATGTGTGTGCAAGGCACGCAGGAGGATATGAAGAGAAGAGTGGAGAATGCGAGAAAGATTTGAGCAACAAAGAATGAGTCGAAGGCCACGAGCTTGATGCGGAGAAATCATTTGATTAACCTCGTCGAGGTCGTGACAGAGAGGGAGATATCTGAGAGTATGTAAATAATGGGACCTAAGTAGAAGGTCGCGAGCTTGATGTTGAGGAAGCATCTGATAAACCTCGCAGAAGATGCAAAAGAGAAAGGATCGATGAGAATTGGCATAAATTCCCTGGTGATATCATGGCTTGGCACAAGGGTGGACAGAGTGCTAAGAATGAATGCCTCTGAATCTATGGTTGGGTGGAAGGACGAACACCCATATTCAATTAGTTGGCTACAACCTGTAATAGATAAGTATTCTCATATCCTTTGTATTTAAGCGGTAACTGTGAATTAAAGTTGGATATCCTATGAATGTTGTAGGGATGTGCATGTTTTCTCCATGGTTATACCATATCCCTCTAATTCTTTCTAAATGTATATTTAATAAAATAGGGAATTCTATGAATTGTACACATAAATGCCTAAGCCCCGTGGTGGCTCAAGTTAAAATAAATGAAATGTGAATTGTTGACTTTGGGCATAGCCTTACGTTCACATGTCGACACTCCCAGTCGTTCAGAAGGAAGGGGTCAGTTAAGCTTAGGAGATCTAGTGCATGTGCGCACAAAGCCTCTGTGAGGTGGGCAGATATCGAGAACCCCCCCCCCCCCTTAAGTTCTAGAGTTGATAGATGAGTGCAAGAGGTGTGCAGAGGATCTCTCTAAGCGTTAAGTTTAGGAGAATTAACGCAAAATACCTAAGTATTTAAGGAGTTGATAGCACTTTGGTAGAAGAACGAGTTTCAAGCCCCTAAAGGAAATATCCTTTCATTTGAAAGATGAATGGATGAGATTTTTTTGGGAGGAGTTGAAGTTTTCCACGATCATTGTATCTGGAGAAGGAAAATGGGCATTAACCCTTCAATCCCTTAGGACTTCGTGAGTCCGACGAATTGAGCATATTCGTTGCACATGAGGTGAATCCCCGAAGTCCTAAAGTTATTCTGGGTCGTAGATATGAGGATGCCCGGGAACTATCCTGACCATCGGATCTATGATATAGTCATCTCGATGTTGACCACTTCGGGAGGATAGAGGTTTTGTAACACCAAAACCACCGAAGTCCTGAAGTTAATCTGGGTCATAGATCTGAGGATGCTCGGGAACTATCCTGACTATCGGATCTACGATATAGTCATCTTGACATTGACCACTTCAAGAGGACAGAGGTTTGGTAACACCAAAACTCCCGAAGTCTTGAAGTCCCGAAGTTGATGTGGACCGTGGATCTAAGGATCCTTTAGGATCCCTCACAACCGTTCGATCATGGGGACGCAAGTATTAACATCAAGATCATGTGGGAGCCCATATGTCGAGTGATGGGGTTGGTAGGTGTCCCTCTCAGAGTGGCACGCACTGGGACCCAAGGGACCCTTAAACGGAAGTTACGAGTCGTAGATCTCTGGGGTTGCGTAGATACCCTCGAACTGTCAGATTGAGGTCGTGGTCAGCCCAGCGTTGACCGACTCCAGGAGAAAAGAGGATCTTGCATCGCAAAACTCCCGAAGAGCCGAAGTAGATCTGATTCATCCAAGCCAAAGGGATGGGTGTCATTAGATCCTTCACTTCAGAGATAATTCACTCCGGGAGGACCAAAGTGTGAAGGCACAAGGATTCTGAAGGTCGGAGTCCCGAAGTCATCTTATTCATCTGTTGGAAGAGATGTGTGGAATAAGATCTGCCATTTTGGAGGAAGTCACTCCGGAAGAAAAGGGGATGTGTTGGACAAGAACTCCCAAAGGCCGAAGAGCCAGAGTTCATTTAATTCGTCCAACATTTGAGGACAGGTGTCAACAGATATTCCATTTCAGAAGATAGCCACTTCGGAGGAAAGTGGGGTCACGCGAGTTAAGAAGTCTCGAATGTCGAAGTCCCGAAGTAGATCACAGTTGTTGATTGGGGAAGACACGTGGTGCTTGATCTGTAACTCCGAGTACGGAGTACTTCGGAGGAGAAAGGCATTGGAGTGTTCGAAACTCCCAAACGTCGAAGTGTCGAAGTAGATCACAGTCATTGATCGAGGAAGATGTGTGGCGCTCGATCTGTAACTCTCTATATAGAGTACTTTGGAGGAAAAAAAGGGTTTGGAGTCGATAGGCCATGGGCCCCTTCCTTTCCACAACCTCAAAAGGTCCCACGGGCCCCTTCCTTTCCACAACCTTGAAAGGTCCCACGAACCTAGGAGATATTTTAGCACCCTTTCCAAACTCGATCAAACTCTTATGTGGTGTCACCCACAAGAAAACTCAATCGCCAACTTCATAACTACGGTCGACATGATGCACATCGACATAACTCTTCTGCCAATCATGCGCTTCCTTGATCCTTTGTCTTATTGTTTTCATTTGATATTCCATTTCTTGGATCGCTTCTGGTCCCACCAGGACCCTATCCTCAAGTCGATCCCAACTCAAAGGTGTCTGACACAGTCGCCCGTAAACAAACTCAAAAGGCTCCATCTTAATGTTGCTTTGATAACCACTAGTGTATGCAAACTCTACCAGTGGAAAGAACTCTTCCCAACACTTATGTTGGTCCATCACGTACATACGCAAAATATCCTCCAAGAATTGGTTTGTTCTTTCAGTCTGTCTGTCTGTCTCCCGGTGATATGTGGTACTAAAGTTAAGTCGGGTTCTCAAGGCCTCTTGGAAACTAGTCCAAAATCGTCCTGTAAACACCAATCCTCGATCAGATATAATCCTCTTAGGCACGCCTTGCAACATCACTATCTCACTGATGAAAACTTCTAGCTATGTAAGGTGCATGATACGTCGTACGCATAGGAATAAAATGATCACTCTTCGTCAGAGTGTCGACTACCACAAAAAACGAGTCGTGTATCCTTGTCGTCAGTGGCAATCCAACAATGAAATCCATCGAAATGACCTCCCATTTCGATTATGAAATAGCGTGTGGTTGTAGTAATCTTGTTGGATGTCTATGTTCAGCCTTCACTTGTTGACATTCTAGACATCTTTCCACGTAGTTGACTATGTCTGCCTTCATTCCTTTCCAGAAGAATAAGAGTTTAAGGTCTACCCTCATCTTCGTGACTCCTGGGTGAGACATGTACACTGCTCTATGAGCCTTGTTTAGGATCAAACTCCTCAACTCGTCAGTGGGAATTACATAAATTTGATTTTTAAATCTCAATAATCCGTCGTTGTCCACCGTAAATCCCTCAAAATTTGGTACCATCATTATGTTTTGTCCAATAAAATCCTGGACCTCTTTGTACCAGCCATCGTCACGTTGTAAAGTTAGAATCTTTGCACATAGATTCGTCTGAAGAGGCATCACCAAAAATATGCGGGGTCTCCGACTCAATGCATCAACCACTTTATTCACTATTCCTTTTATGTAAGTAATCTCTAAATCGTACTCGCTAAGCAATTCTGACCAACTTCGTTGTCACGCGTTCAAGTTGATTTTCGTAAAGATGTCTTGTAAACCACACTGGTTCGTTTTTAGTTCAATTTTTTTTCCAATAAGGTAGTGTCTCCATACTCTCAAGGCATACACAATGGCTAAAATTTCCAAATTGTGCGTCGCATAGTTCTCCTCATGCCTTCTGAACTTTCTCGAGATGTAAGCGATCACTCGACCTTCTTGCACCAAGACTCCACCTATGTCTTCCTTGGATGCTTCAGTGCATAACAAGAAATCCTCGTCCATGTCAGGGACATTTAGTATTAGTGTTTTCTTCAATAGCTCCTTGAGCCTCCAAAATGCTTCCGCGCATTTCTCGTTCTTCTTCTGCAATTTCGTAATTGGATTTTATATCTTTGAAAAACCCTTGACGAACCGTCGATAGTATCCCGCTAAACCCATGAAGCTACGCACTTCTGGGAAATTCGTCGGCGCAGGCCATTCCATAATAGCCTCCACCTTTGCTAGATCCACAACGATACCTTTGTCGGAGATGACATGCCCTAAGTAATGAATCTTCGATTGCTAAAACAATCATTTCAACAGCTTCCCAAACAGTTTGTTCTCTCGTAGACATTGTAGTACCAAGCGCAAGTGCTCTTCATGCTCCTCCATCGTCTGAGAATATATCAAAATATCATCAAGAATACTTGGATGAACTTGTCCAAGTATTTGCGGAACACCCCATTCATCAAGATCATAAATACCCCAGGGGCGTTTGTCAGTCCAAAAGGTAAAATAGTAAACTCGTAATGTCCAAACCTCGTCTTAAAGGTTGTCTTAGGGATGGCGTCCTCCTTGATCTGTAACTGGTGATACCCCGATCTCAAGTCGATATTTGAAAACACCATCGCTCCTTTCATCTGATCAAATAGATCATCAATCCTTGGAAACGGATATTGATTCTTGATCATTGCCTTGTTCAATTAACGATAGTCAATGTAGAGTCTCCACTACCCATCCTTCTTTCGTGTGAAAATAACAGGCGCACCCCACGGTGACACACTTGGACATATAAGTCCTAGGTCCAGCAACTCCTTCAGTTTCATTTTCAACTCCTGTAACTCTGGGGTCGACATCTGATAAGGCGTTCTTTCTATTGGTTCAGTTCCCATTTTTAGGTCAATGGTAAACTCCAACTCACTCTCAGGCGGTAACCCTAGCAACTCCTCTCGGAAGACATCGACAAACTCTCGTACTACCGGAAGGTTTTCTAGTCCTTTCACCACGCCCTTTTTGTTTAACGCAAGGATCACATAAATCTTGCATCCCTTGTGCATGCTCTTCCATAGTTGTAGGGAAGAGATGAACCTTAGGGAAACCCCCTGGTTCCAAACTACAATCACGTGTCTCTGTCCCTCATCATCGACCAAGCTCAACCATTTCGTCTTACAGTTGAGTATCACCTCATGCGATTCCAACCAGACCATATCGATCACAACATCATAATACCCTAAGATCATGACGTACAGGTTGGCCCTATTAACAAACTCTCTGATATTAGGCTACAGCCCGCAACCTTCCCTCCAACCTTTTGTTTGGCTCTTGGAGCCATTTCTACAAATCTAAACTCGTCTTGTTCGACTGCCTTTACCTTAATTTTTTTTAGTGTTGCACCAGAAATAAAACTCTCTGTAGCACCTAGATCTATCAAAATACTAAGGGTCTAGTTAGCGACGGTACATGACGTCTCGAGCACAGTCGATTGGTGCTCTGCCTGGTGGTTATTCATCACTACATGAATCTGATGGGCCTTGCCCAAATCTCCCACAGTACTGGGTCTGGCTGATCCAGATGCTCTGGTCTTCTCAACTGGGCAATCACATTGGTAATGTGGCTCTCCACATGTCCAGCACCCCTTCTTCGGTCTAGTACTCCCGATACCTAAAGTAGACTATGATGGCCCACCGGCCTGGAAACCTGGTCTATTATGTTGAATAGGCCTAAACTATTGTTGCTGCGGTCGACGTTGTTGTTGGTTTTGTGGTCCTCTGTAAAGAGTCTGTTGTTGAGATGTTGGCCACCGAGGTGTAGTAAAAGTGGATCCTCTGGGTGCCACGATATCCTGGTGAATTTCTAGCTGGTGTCTGATGATGTTGCGCACCAGATGACACCTATCCCACTGGTTTTGTTGAAGTACTTCTCTGGCCCCCGCTGATAAGATCCTCCTCTACTATGAGGGCCTTCTGGACAACATCATGTAATGTTTGAGGCATCCGAGTCCTCACCTTTGCATTAATGTTGACATTAAATCCAAACATGAACTTGTTGACCTTAAGTTTCTCGGTATTCACATGCAGAGAATACCGAAGCAGCTCCATAAAATGGGCCTTGTACTCGGGCACCGTACGGCCACCCTGCCGCAAGGCATTGAACTCGTTGAGATGACACTCAATGAATTCCTCAGACAGATACCTCTCCCGGAACGATTCATTGAACAATTCCCATGACACGTCTTCGACGGCCATGTTCAATTGTGGCAGGAGCGTCTTCCACCAGAGAAGAGCACTCCCTTTCAATTGAAAGACCGCCATGCGAACCTTTGTGTTGGAGGTATAGTCGCAAAGTGAAAATCACATCACCACATTCTCCAACCATGCCTTGACGGCTGCGTCATCTGGGGCACCAAAGAACTCGGGAAACTTGACCTTCTCGAGTCCGCGGTGAATGCTAACAGTACCGACCGGGGCACGCGGTGGACCCTCAGGAGGTGTCGACGCCTTAGCCTCATCTCTATCCAAATGGTTGATCAGTACCTTAGACATCCTTTGAAAGGACCTCATCATCCCAACCACATCACCCCTGTCTATTTGTTCCTGCCCGACAACCTGTTCGTCTCCCTGGGGGTTAGACCCCTCGGTTGTGGATCCTACTGGGAGTGTCACTCCTCCTCCCCTTACACCCTGTCATCTGCCTCTGCAGCGTCCTCTAACCATGATTACCTGCACAAATACAAATCAATTTTAATTAGTGACATTTATAATCAATTATCTAATCAATGGAAGCCATAGTGATCCTATATGTAACGACCCCAATCGTTACGACAACATGCGATGCATAACAAGTGCAATTATTATTATTATTATTAAAGCAGGAAAGTGACAAGACCAACATTCAATCAATGCAACTCGACGACGACACAACGCACGCAATTCAGGCAACAAACAACATAACCACCTAGCATACTAGCACATCATGCAGCTGGATGCAACATACAAAAATCAACCAGACAAAAATAAAAATGACTACCCGCATGTCCTACCCTGCAAGGTTAGGACCTCCAGGACACATAAGAAACCCTCAAGCCCAGGTTCCCATCGATTTTGACCATTTAAGGTCTCAAGGCTAGTGACTATTCTAAGGAACAAGGAGGTGTCTACATCCCGCCCGACGCATCAAGTACAAGCCGAATAATCTAAAAGACAACATCAAGATCATCCAAACGCAACCAACATCAAGCGACACAGGTAACTAGAACCTTCACAGCGAGCAAGGAACAAATCACATTCAAGCGTCACAATACAATTTACAAACATCAATTTCAATAATCAGCATCATCATCATCGGGGAGCGCATGACCCAAGCCAGGTTATCATACGCACTCATCGATCGCACGCATTGATCCCATCAAAGGAATCGTGTCGCCTCATTGTGAAAAGTGCAATAGTAACAAAGGCACAAACTTAGGCAGTCCTAAACCTTTAAATCATGACACAAAATTCAGACGCCAAAAGTCCAAAACTTACTTGTCATACCTTACACAAAATCTATAAACGAGAGCACTACAATCAATCGAGCTAAACGAGGTGCATGGTAACTATATTCAATATAGGTTTGGAATTGTGCAACAATCTATATGTATCTAATTAAAATTTTACCCTCATAAGACCATTTCAAGCACATTATATCCAACCTCGACCTAAATTTAAAAGCATATAATAACGCTTACCTACCTTCTTTTAAATTATAACAAGGCTTAACCGTGCTTAACTTCCTTGGTGTCATTTATAACAATGCAATGCTTAACCTAAAATATAACAATGCTTTTCCCAAAATATAAAATATAACAATGCTCCTCTTAAAATATAACAATGCTTAATTTGAAATTATCACAATATTTAACTTAAAATATAACTATGCTTTTCTTAAAATATCACACTGCGTAACATAAAATATAACTAGGCTTTAAATTTAAAAAAAGGTAACCATGATTTTCCTAGAATATAAAATATATCAGTACATTTCTTAAAATATAACAAGGCTTAACTTGCTTAGTGCCAGTTATAAAAACAACAGAAAATCCATTAAAGGCAACTACAATCTTCACTGCCAGCGCTAACTACTACAATTAACTTAAATTACAATCAACTAAACATTAACTAAATTACAATTCACTGCCAACGCTAACCACTAAACATTTAAAAATCTCTGTGTGATTATTTAAAAACTCGGTGTAGGTGTTTAAATCTCTGTGTATTTATATAAAATCGCTTGTAATAATTAAAGGATATTAAAAGCTAGGCGTAATTAAACCAAAGATTCTCGGAATTGGAATATTACATTTACCAGTTGTTAGAGTTGAGATTCACAAAACAAAGGAAATGTTTAAATATTTAAATTGTGGATTAGAATTATTATATGTCCAACTGTCAGTAATTTCGCTTCCGTCCTGACATCTCTAATATAAATTCACTGCATTTCCTCCTAAAACACAACGCCGATAAAACTCGCTTTAACTCAAATCAGGGCAACAACCAAAACTGACAGTGCCACATAGTTGTGTAATACACGCTATTGTTATCTGTGTATGGATAAATTTTTGGAGCGTAAATGATATAGGAAATTTCTTAATAGGCAATTCTAATTTTAGAGAATAATCAAGATTTTTCAAAGTGAAAATTATTTTTTTAAATATACAATTTGAAAATATTGAAACATCCATATCGCCCAGGTTTTGTCATTTGGCAGTCTTGGAATTTCTTTTGTCTTTATTCTATTTTTGTTATTTAGTGTCCATCCATGGTCATTCGTTGATGGCCTTGGAAGCATTCAAGCTATCCATGTATCCATAGCAATGAAATTATATAAATTAAAATCGATATCATATTTTATTGGCGTCTTTTATGTTCACTATGTAAGATCGTATTAAGTTTATAAAAACACAATCACTTACATGTATGAAAGCGTTCACTGCCCAGCATTAAATCCAAATTAAAGGATTATATAAACACAAATCTCTTCCAGGTATGGAAGTGTTACACTGCCCAAATTAAATCGCAATCATAGGTTTATAAAACACAATCGCTTCCAGGTATGAAAGCGTTCACTGCCCAGCATTAAATCGAAATTAAAGGATTATATAAACACAAATCGCTTCCAGGTATGGAAGCATTACAATGCCCAGATTAAATCGCAATCACATGTTTATAAAAACACAATCACTTTCAGGTATGAAAGTGTTCACTGCCCAGATTAAATCGCAATTAAAGGTTAAAAAAAATGCAGGTAAGGTTGGGAGCCTGAGCTCGTTATGGCCACCAGCAGATCAGACCAACTCCATAATAAAACGATTTACAATCCCCAACATTAAATCACATGAGGAAGAAAAAAATTTAAAAACGTAGATCGCATTAAGGATTAAAATGTTGGCAAATCGCAATAAAGGGATTAAATTAAAGTTAAATCATGAATATTGGCAAATCACCTTAAAAAGGATTAAAGTAATGGTAAATCGTGAATATTGGCAGATCACATCAAAATAAGCCCACATAGAGTCTCCTCAAGGATTAAAAACGCATGTAATAAATGCAGCATTAACTGATACACAGTCTAAGGAGTGAATCCCCCCTCATGCTATCCACTGCTAAATTTCTGGCCCAAAATTTAAAGCAGTAAGTCCAAAATAACAACAATACACAGTCTCGAAAATGAATCGCATTAAAAGATTATAAAAATGTTGGCAATAATCTAACAGCCACAACTATCGTTATGCCACAAGAATATAAGAAAGCAAGAAGACAACTAGAATGAATGATGGTTGCAGCGCTACCAAAAAGTGGACTATAGATAATTAAACAAGGAGCACTCTATGTGCAATAGAGACCATAAACGCAAATGGAGGTAGTCTCTCTTGGGGGAATCATAAAGCCTTACATTAACAAAAAACGTTGAGGAAGAAACCCAAAATTTATACCATCTAGATGTAAATCAACATGCAATCAACTAAATAAAATTGTGAAATTTAGACATGTGTTCCTTGAGTGAAGGTGAAGGTCTCGTTGTTGTTGTCCCACGCTCGGGCTCCGTCCCACTACTGCTTGCCAACCGTTGAGACCTCACCGATACCTCCTAGCCAACGCTAGGGGTACTCTTCTTCCCCCTAAGCCCCCCGAGCCGCAAAGGGGCCATGCACACAATACCAAAGAATGCTAGCTCCTAGCTCACTTCGCAAGGTCGAACTACCACTCATTACCCGAGCTAGGTGTCCCAACTCTCACAAGAGAAATTCAGTCAAGATAAAATTCCGGCTGCATAACCTTACGCAAGTCAGACGTGATCCATACTACTCCTCTGCCATCCTTTTTATAGAGTTGTATTAGTGATTAGTTTCCCAAACCCTCATTAGATTATTTTTATTAAATTTAATTAGGACAAACCTCCCTTGTACACATGTCACCCGATCCCTTAGTTTCACCAGAAAATCAATTTATTAATTAATTGAATTTTCATATTTCCCTCACCAACCTAAAAGCATTCCTAAAAAYGCTCATTGGTGTCCCTTTATTCCCTTACATTTCTTAAATGACTTACGCCTTACTTAAATCYTAGTTGAGTTCACAAATAGAAATTTCCAAAGGCTAGATTCCCTACTAAGTTAGACATTCCCCTTTTTCTTTAAGTTTCCCCTTTCTTTAAGTTTCTCTTTTTCTTTAAGTTTCCCCTTTTTCTTTTTAACTAAGTTCAGAATTAGCAAGTTTAGACAAAAACAACCATTTACCCTTTTAATAATTTAATCCTCCATTATAATTTTTACTTTAATAAATAATGTTTGAATTTTCTTTACCCCCTTCTTGTTACATGTCTATTTTTCTTTGATCACATGTTCTACTTAGACCTAGGTTTTAATTTCACTAGGTTGCTCAACAATTTTTTTGGAGAACAATTAGTTATTAAACTTTACTTATACCATCATCTATTTTAAGGCCGACCAGGTCCTAAGGAGGCATAGTTTTCTGGGTACTAAGTTTATTAACTTACCCGAGTTAAAACCGCGGCATGCCCTTCAAGACGCACTATGTGCTCCAAGGGTGCCACTTGCCTCTTGACTGGATTTGGTAGATGTCAAACCCCTGGATTCAATACTCCGTCAGGTGATCTTGTGAGAGACTAAGGGCCTCTAAGGAATAAGGAACCTGCTTTTTTGCACGCCCTTAGAATCATCATGAGCGACTGTCACAATCTTCCCTCATGGCATCATGGATCTCTAGAACTAGGTAATCATTAACCTACAGTTCAAGCCACAACGAGGGTGTTAGTAGGTTGTGGCAGGGCTACTGCCACACCTCTCCCTCAATGTCTTTGGTTGTCGTGCATGACCCCTTTACTCCAAATGTGAGTCTGGTTGGCAAGCTATCGTCAGCCTGCATCCATCAACGAAACATGTCAGCTATATCAATAAACATCATAACATCTAGTCATACGTCACATCTGTAATATCAAAAACATTCAAACCATAACAGTCCACTCCCTGACTCGATCCGGAGTCCAAGGAGATCCATCGATGCCATCGGAATCCTCTAACGTCCAGAGTCCTTCACACGCAGGAGAACCCAGTCAATAGCACCTGTCGATGTAAATATAGAAAAAATAACATATCATCATATCCACAACATCTCATAATCATAATCAAAACAACCAATTGTATAATGAATCGGATCACTTGCACGCAAGTGTCCTCAAAGAATAATTTTGCTCAGTGTGCGCAAGAGCGGGATGTTACAGGATTACAATGCATACTAATGCATACTAAAGAAACACACTTTAACCTAAGAACACATTATACCAAGTGGATCTTAACTAACTCCTAAGTGTCTAAATATCCTAACACATAATTCATAGCATCGCTTTTGTAGTTTTGTTCATCACACTAGATCATATTGCAATATCTTGTTATATTAGTTTTAGTTAGAGCAAGTGCAATGCCTCAAGTTGTCTAGTCTAAAAAGGGTGTTCTCATGTGGATATATAGATAGGTTATGAAACTACAAGGATTGATCTTCAAGGTTGCAACGAACTATAGTGGATTTGAAGATCCCGAGGTCCTTGAACTATTCTAATCATGATCAAAACTTAAGTAAAAAATAGTTTACTACCTCAAAGGAAATAATGGACATGGTGTAGGGAACCATGATGGCATGTTCATGCTCGTAACGTTTCAACATGTGACAAATAGTGTTGACTTCATAATTCATTTACTTATAGTGAACTTGGCATTGGAAGAAACTAGCATAAATCTCAGAACTATGGAAAATTGCATAATTTCTTTTATCATTTTGGCCCATGTGGATTTCCCTTCAAAATTTGTTTAGCCATAGTAAAAATAGGTTCAAAATCACACAACTATGGTGGATGAAATCAAATTTAAATAGGGAGTGCTCCATCTTTTATACAATCAACTTTGATTGGAAGGGATGCGCCCAAGGCATGAATATTTTAGGATTTTCTAGGTCTTGGGATAGTTTTTCAACCTAGAAACCCTAAACAAGGTCATCCATTGACAAAAGGCATGCTCTTCACTTGATTATGGATCTTTTAGACAATCTCATGTTGAACTTATGCTACTGAATTTCTCCTCTCATCTATGATTTCCCAATTTGCACCTTTGCTTCTACTTTTGTCCAATTTGTTTATGTAAATATTGAGAAGAAGATATTGCAGACTTTAGAAAGAGCATTGAACTAAGAGAAACTTAAGAGGAAATGATCCCAAGGAGACGGAATTTGGAGTGAGCTTTTACATATGCAAGGTAAGAACTCAATAATGTAACTTTTTCTTATTACCAATAAGAGAACCTCCTTTCTTTCTCCCCAATTTACTTGTGTTTTTTTGGCATTGTTTGCATACATTTTTTTCATTGAGTCATCAAGTAGATTTAGTTTCTATCGTTGTGAGATATAACAAAGGTTTATTTGCTAGTCTTGTATGCAACTTTACTTGGAGCTAGCTAGCCTCCTCCTCTTGCTCCTCCAACTCAACATTAAGCTTGAAAGACTCTCCAAGGAGAGAATTACATGTATGTCACCCTTTCCTTCCTTTTAAACCCTTAATTTGTCATCAAACTCTTTCTTGCTTGGTAGAGTAAAATCTGCTTTTGATTGTTGTGTACCATAAATAAACCAATCCACTAGTGCAAGAAAATTTAGTCCAACAATACCAAAATCGCTATATAACATGGTTATCTTTGAAAATTTGTGAACTAATACATAAACAATGACATGGTCATGTGTGCTGAGAAGAATATTAGTAAAAATATCCATGTCGATGGATTACCATAGAAGAGATGGGAAAGAGAAAAGATTAAAGCTTGAAAGATTCTCCAAGTAGAGCATTACAAGTATGTCACCCTTTCCTTCCTTTTAAACCCTTAGTTTCTCAGCAAACTCTAAATTCTTGCTTGGTAGAGAAAAATTCCCTTATTAACTATTGTCTACTATAAATAAACCAATCCACTCGTGCAAGAAACTTTAGTCCCACCATACCAAAATCCTATTTTTGAAAATTTGTAAACTACTGCATAATGCCATGGTCATGTGTGGTGATCTTATTTTTGAAAATTTGTGAACTACTGCATAACCAATGCCATGGTCATGTGTGGTGAGAAGTATATTAATAAAAAAATCCATAGATTACCATAGAAGACATGGGAAAGAGAAAGGACTAAGCAAACCTAACTTCTAACTTATCGATACAACAATGTTGTAAGATAAGCCAAACTTAATATGTGTTTCATAATCGTGTATGGTCAACCAATAAAAAACAATTAAATTTGTATTAATCTACTACTTTACAATTGGACAAATTCACACTTCCAAGTTTGAGTTGTGAGGTCACTAAAACTTTGTATTGAATATTAAAAATTAAAAATAGCTTTGAATAAAAATGAGAAATTACTACTTTATAATTGGACAAATTCACACTTCCAAATCAAGTTTGAGTTGTGAGGATCACTAAAACTTTGGATTGAATATTAAAAATCAGAAGTAGCTTTGAATAAATTGAGAAATAATTTGGATGAAACATTAATTTTTTTATTTTTTATATTTAAATATTTTTGTTTTTTAAAAGTCAAAAATGCACAACACATTTTATTATTTAATATTTTGAAATAGTTTCAAAGAATGACTTATTCCATAAGTTTGAAAAAGGCAATATATTCAAAAGAATGACTTGTTGGATAAGTCAATATATTCAAAAGTTTCCATTGTTGAATGACCAAGTCGGTTTTGACCAATTCATTTTCTAGGGTATTTGAGTTGTGAGGGTCACTAGATTTCTGGATTGAGTATTAAAAGTTAGAAGTCGCTTTGAATTTGAGTATTAAAAGTTAGACGTGGCTTTGAATTTCCTCCATGATAACGTTTTCTTATAAAATTCTATGAAGAAAACACGCGTTACGAGTCTTATATAACATACTCCTAACGCGTTATTCACGCGTTATTGACTCAATCAATTCTTCTTAGGATTTCTACAATTATTAATTACTTTTTACATTATAATTTATAAAATATTAAACAATTATTTAAATAACTATGGTCTATATATATATATATATATATATTGGTGTGCAAAAATGATCTTCTCCATTTTGATTATTATACATTAAGAAACTCTATGGGATTAAGAGAGTTAAATCTATGATTTTTTCAATTTTTGGAAATGTATCTCATGTCTAGCTCATAAGCGTTTGAGCTAACCCTCAAAACTATGGAAAAGAAAAAAAAATATGTATAAAAAATTGAAGTATAAAGAAACTCAAAACTAGTAATTGTTATCCTAAATGGTAAAGTCATATGTAATAAACAATTTATTAAGGGCAAGATAACTTACATTGAAAAAGCAAAGTGGGGAGATCTCTCCCCCAGTGATTAGTTGTGGAAGTCACGAGTTCGACTCTCTTGATCCCCTTGGGGTTTGGCCCTGTAATATGGGTCGACGGTTTACCCCGTTTACCATCCATAAATCATGGGGAAGGACTCAAAAGGTTTCTCGCAAGGATTTCCTTGGAAAAAAACTTACATTGAAAAAGCAATAATTTTAATCAGATTAATAATAAAATTGTTTAGTAGACAACGAACAAAAATGTGGAAGGGGATCTAAAAATCATCAAAATTGATATACCATTAGGGAGGTCATGGTGTGGGAGGAGTTTGTCCACCTTTATAAAGCTTAATTTATGTTGTATTCAATTTTGTTTTTCTATAGAATGTTTCTAGTTATTATAAGCAAGTGACAATTACTTTACATGAAATATTTTATGGGAAGAAATGTCCCGCTATATTATAGAAGTTACCCTTTAGCTTAGGAGGTCATAAGGTGGGGGTATTTATTCTATTAAAGTCGCCCAAGATTTGCACATAGCATTGCCAATCTTTTGCAAGCATTGACACAAACAAGCACAAGCATATCACTAGAAAGACTTGATCCTTAGTGGAGGCAATTACAGAGCCCCACTTTCACTGCCCTAACTAGCCATCGTTAACATCGTGCCCAATTTATTAACTGATATCTTCTAAACCTTAGGAATGGGGGCTTCCATTGATTTTTTTATTTATCTTATATGAATTGAATGAAACATGAGGTGAGGGATCAAGGATGCTGCTAAGAAGAGCTATACTTTGCCTCAGATATTTTTCCCATCCTCATTTTGTTGAAAAGCTATGACCTTTAAAAGAAGCCAATTCTTAGCATTGATGCAAAGGTTGAAGATGAAATCCACTTGCGATGACCTTGGAACAATTCAAAGAGGAGAGTTGGGTAATTTGAGATGTAGAGCCAAGATTAAACGTTGTAGAGGATGTAGTTGGAGAATGCAAAGATGAAGTTGACAATGGCCTAGGATTGAACTAAGAGAAATTATACAAGCTTTATTATCCCTGTGAACATTGTGTTGTAATTGGAGATCTTTAAGAAGCTAGTTAAGGACAATGCAAGATCAACAAACAAGAAAAGTATATAGCTAGAAGCAAGTATGAGGAACGATAATTTAAACATCAACAATACGCTACACTGAATTGTTACCGACCAAGGAATATATAGTCAAATAGTCCCTAGATACAAGCAAACGTAACCAACATTAAAGCCAAACTCCCTTATAAAGATGGAGCCAGCTTGTTGAGAGCACTCAACATTATGTATTAACTAACATGCCTAGAAGTTATAGAAGTTGCTAGCCCATTCACCCCCCCAAAGAGCAAGTGGTCTTTTAGGATAGAGATAATGTTTTTTGTTTAGGAAGTCAAATGTTTTGATTATACTTAGAACTAATACTTAAATTTGATTGATTTTTAATTTCTACAAATAATTATGATCTAAAGTTTTTTTAATAAACAATCTAGTTTAAAAGGTTGGTGAGGACAATGATGGATAAAATAGACACTCAAGTTTCACTAACTTACATGCCTACTACTACCCTAATGATATAGTCAATCTATATTAGTGCTTGATAGATCCAGGTTTAAGATGGATCTATGTTGGTTTATTATTTTATATATTGTCATGTAGTTAGCTTTTTTTATTTAGCAGACTTTATTTTTTTTTATTTTTTATTTTTTTTAATTAAACTAATTTTAATATTTTTTATCTTAACATTATCTAACCTAGACTAACTTGACAACATTTCCCACAAAATAAATTGTAGAACACCAAACTACTCTCATGCAAAAAGACATAAATCTCATCTATATTAATCAAAGTTCACATATCATATACATCTTCCCAAAAATCTACACATCATGAACATAAACCCTACACACCTTCAAACCCTTTCCAACAACACTTATCCTCTTTAATTTTAATATATATTATTAAAATCACTGACACAACTAATTACCAGTAAAAATATAATTTTTATTATTACTATTTAATATTATTTATATTAATATTTTATATTATTTTATAAAATAACATTATATCATATTAATTTGTCATTTCATGATTCAAACTTTGACTTGTAATGCAGGAAATAACTGAAAAATAAGTTGTCATTTCATAATACAAACTTTTACCTATAATGGAAGAAACTAAACAATAAGATAATATATATTTTAACATCATACCAATAGATTTGACTAATCCTTCCTTGACTAAATATATATATATATATATATATATTGAGTAGAAAATTATTAAAATTTATTAAAAGAAATAAAATAAAATAAAAAAGTTTTTTCATATTTTAGTAAGAGTAGTCAATTTCAGCTAAATCGATTAAGTGTGGGCAATAGTGGATTTGTGGTTTTATAACCAACCATTGAAATGATGACCAAGCAAGTAACTCACACATTTTTAACAAACAAATAAAATATATTTAGTTAGAGCATAAAATATAAAGATGACATAAATTTTTGGATGTTTACATAATTTTTTAATAAAATATTAATTATATTTTTATTTATTAAAATAAAAATAGTAAATATCAAAAAATTGAGAAAAAAAATTAATAATGTACATAAATCTTCAAAAGTAAAATTATAAATTTATTGATATATTCAATAGAATTATTAAAAATGATTAATCATATTTTTAATTTAATTAATAAAATCATTAAAAAAATTATTTTAAAAAAAATTCACACACGCAAATCATTATATACTTTGACAAAATATTTATAAATTTATTATATGTTTATTAAATTATTAAAACAAATAGTTATAATTTAATTTTAATAAATTAAATTAAATTAAGAAAATTGAGAAAAGAAAAATCATACATACAAGTCATTATAGACAAAAAAAAAAAAATAATAATAATAATAATTATTATTATTATTATTATTATTTTATAAATTTATTGATATGTTCAACCTAATTATTAGGTAAATTTTATTTTAATAAACAAAATTATTATAGAATTAAATTAAGAAATTAAAAAAATGAAAATCATACAAACAAGTCATTATAAATCCCAAAAAAAAAATTAGAAATTTATTGATATATTTAACCTAATTATTAAAAATATTTATAAAAAAATACATACACAATTAAATCTCCAACCAAAAAATTACACGTATTAAAAAATCACACTTTATCAAGTTTAATAATTTATTGATATGTTACCCCCGAATTATTAGGGAATCTGTACAAGAAAACACATATACAGTTAAATACAACTCATACCTAGTTAAATCTCCAGAAAACACACGCACTAAAAATTCACTTTATTATATTTTCTCAGTTTTCATTAAATATTAAGAATACTTTGATCGATGCGATCTCGAACTGTGATTGAATCTGACCCAAATTCAATTTTCAACACCTTCCAGATTACTCTGTATGAGACTCAATAACTCTGTATGACATTTTCTTGTTCTGTATGACATTTTCTTATTCTATTACTTGTCACCCACCTCCATCAATCATGGCGCTGCATAATTTATTCAACATACATTATTAACTGCACCCATCCATGATGATGATTGTTGGGACATTTGTTAGTTTTTTCCTCATGCAATGTATGTATGATGGCATGTGAATTTTTATATCACATCGTAAGGTGTGAGGTGTGACTCTGCCATACAACGACTTGGTCAAAAAAGAAAGATACTATTCTTAAGGTGCCTTTCACTCCACATCACAAAGTGGTTCTTTTCTGTTGAAAATTGGCAATTGTGTACCTTGGAAAAAAGCATTGATTACAAGAAAGTATGACTTATTCTACATCCTCTCATTCGTCAATGTTGGACCAATAATTAACTTTAATTTTTTTTAGGTAGTATCTAAGTTTTTTATTTTTTTTTGCAACTACCACCCAAATTCAATAACAAAAACAAAATGGTTGGCAAAATCACAACTTTACATTGCTTAAATCATGTTTTTAATGTATAAATGGATTCAGCTCTCTCAAAAACCTTCAGGGCACCCAGAATATGTGATCTTAATCACTGAAATCTGTAATTTTATAAATTTCTAATCCCATTATGGGCAATACTCATCGGAAAAAGTATCCGAAAAAGGGTAAAAACTTGGAACATTTAGACTAGCCATGAAAATTGGTAAGTCATTAAAGTGTTTTGTGCTACTGCCATTTAATACTTTATTTTAACCTTAACTTAATACTTAGATCTTACAACACTTTAGTCAATAGGGTGTAGCTTGGATCGTTGTGAGGAATGATTGTTATCCTCCCCACCCAGGTTCAATTCCCATATAATGACATGAATAAAGCTCATAATGAATATGTTGTAATAGCTTCGAGCCTATATGTATTGGAAAGTTGCCTTTGATTCAAAATTGAATAACAAGGCAACTGCTATTTCCATAGTGAAAAAAAAGATCGTAGAACACTTTACTTTTTTTCGAAGAGATAATATCAAACACAACAGTTGAAACTTTCTTCTCATGTAAAAACTGTTTTTCTTATTTATATAATTTCAAATTTAAGGAATAAAAATCACTAGTAACAAGATATTGTAGAATACCATTAAGTGAGACAAATTGGATATTTACATAACATAAATCTTTACAAAGCAAACAATTTATACTTTGCCAACCATTCTCCTCTAGTAGTATCTGCACAACTCTCCTTGGAGTCTTACATATTGTGCCTCCTGTTTCTGGGAGATCCATCACCAAATTGTCTTGGATACAACTCAAATCCCGGGTCTGATTTTTGACCCTTCATTCTATAGCTTAGAATCATTACCTTAAGGATGTCAACAAATTCAACTCATGCTCCTGCAAGTACAATTACAGCCGAAATAATAGAAGAAGCAGCCTCCTTCAAGTATATATGTATGTATATATGTACGATTCAATCATCACACGGTACTAATAGGAATGATAATTATACAGATGAAGCTTTGCAGATGATACAATTCTTATAGTAATAATCTACAAATCAGGATTGGACTTAAAAACAGAGTGAAGTGAATGGTGGACAAGGGAGAAGTATAGGTTGCTTAGAATCCTGCAACTCTAGTAGATGTCTGCCTTGGAGAAACAACTTCCTTGCATTGCTTGATTAACACTTCTTCCAAAGCAAATGTTGATGCACAAGATCTTGAAGGAACAATGAGAGGTTTCAAAGGTTTTATTGGGATGAGTGCTGCATTTGATGACGGAGTGCAAGAAGCTGATGATGTTATCATTCCATTTAAGCTGGGCGATCTAGACATGGCCTGCGCTTGTGTCCATGCTGATGAGTCTCTGGTTACTATTAGGGGTTGAGATTGAGATAGGCAAGCAGGCATTGCTACCGATGGTCTTGGTGGAGACAATGCTATTTGCCTTGAGGATTGCTGTGAAAAGTCATTATTGGGACTGCTTGGTTCCTTTAGTGGGAACTTTGATGAGTATTTCATGTCTTGGACTGATTTTAGTATTTCCACGGCTGTTCTCATGGTGGGCCTCTCAGAGGGATCCTTTTGTAGACACCTCAGAATCAGGTCTGCCACCATCTTAGCTGCTTTCTTACAGTATCGGCTTTTCAGCCTTGGGTCCATGATCAAGGTGAGTCTGAATTCATCTGCAAGGAATGACCTTGTCCATCTGACCAGATTCCTCTCTTCCTTTGGATAGAAGGAAGAACTACCCATGTTCTCACGCCCTGTTAGTAATTCCAGAAGAACTACCCCAAAGCTCCACACATTACTCTTAGGTGTCAAGAATCCCCGTGCAGAAGTTTCGGGAGCAAGATATGCCATGCCCTGCAAATGAAACAATCCTTTTAGTACTTACCACCATCACAAAACAGCCATCAGATACAAATAGCTGAAAACATTATGGACCTGCAGTTGCCTAATGGGTAGGTAGAATTCAACAAGAACAGTAAGATTTCATTTTGAATCAATGTAAACACCATATCCACCAAATTATGGGAATGTGATGAATAGGATCTCATTATCGGAAGGGATAGTTCGGATACAGCTAGCCTAGTGAACTTTCATTTGATTTATAAGTGCAAGAATGCAATAGGTCAGTGCTGTTATGTTCTTTGAAGATTTAACAATAGATCAGATTTCCCAGTTCGATATTGGAGTGCAAAACTAAAAGTAAATAATGCAGACTGAGGAGTTGGGACATACCGTGGATGAATTACTGCCAGTGTCAAGCTCCTGACTGTAACTGGCAAATCCATAATCGATGAGCTTTGCACTGAAATCTTTGTCAACGTGAATATTTGCAGTCTTAAATTCTCTGTACATGGCCTGTACATGGCAGATAAATCTTCCATCAGATTTGCTAAAACAAAGTCAGATAACAAGCATAATATAAAGGAGTATCCAACCCACACTACCAAGGATAAAGAGTTCAACAGCTAAGGGAAAAGTTAGAACTATACCTGGAATGGCCCCTCTTCATGCAAATAAGCAAGCCCTTGGGCTGCACCAAGAGCAATTCTCATCCTTGTAGACCAATCAATAGGTGGGCCATCAGCTGGACCATAAAGAAGTCGATCCAGGCTACCCTTTGGGAGCTTTTCATAGACCAACATGCGTTCGCAAGCATTTTCCCGAGCATGGAAACCCATTAATTTGGTTAAGTTTGAATGTTGCAGCAGAGCTATTTTGTTGATGTCATTCACAAACTCCTTGAAGGTCTGCAAATAGTTACAAACATAGACCAAATTCAATTAAATACATTCAATGACACCCAAGTTCAATAAATCAATGTAACTCCCTTGAAGCATTCCCTCCACAACCAGGCATTGCTAGAAAACACCTAATAACTTTCAAAAACGTTTAAACTCTGAGTAAGCCAGCCAAAAAAATAATCTATATGGATACAAACCTCAAATTAATAAGTTAATTCAAATACAACAATGATGACACAAGTCCAAGCATTCCCTTGACCATTAGCAAAACTGTTCTAGTTGTAAACGGTTTATGTGCCAGAATAGAAATTCTGAACTCAGTGCAAAAAAATAATGTTCCATATAAAACATAGAACCAGCTCTAACTGTTAAGGGTTATAGTAATGAAAAGAGAATTGAATTCACTCAAGGCACAGATTTGGCTGTAATTGTTACTTGTGTGGTACCCGACATAAAGTAATACATTTAATTCAAACATTTCCAACATCTGAAAAGGCCCCAACTAAAAACTCAGAACTTGTTATCCACATAATGCCCAAAACAGAAAGCAATATAATCACTTCAAAGTTCAATGCAATTTCCTTAACTACCATACCAATAGTAACGGGGGCTGTTAGGATTGGTAGTGGTATAATTACCTGCGAAGTAGCCATAAATCGTGTAACAGCTACTTCAACCTTCTGTCCGGATGGCTCATCTTTAACTAAGCCTTTGTACATAGTAGATTGAGAGCCATCAAAGATAAGGCACTCTAGTGAAAATTTATGGCAGGCAGCCGAGAGCTCTTCGTATGCGAAGAAACGGAGGTTCGCTGAACAGTCCTTTGGGGTTGGAAGGGGCATCGGTCCAGAAAATGGTACACCAGAACCCTTAAAAGTGCTGTGGGACTTGAAGCTTCCAAATTTCTTCAGACCTGAGCCCGGAGAAGTGGAATTCAAAGGAGATGTGCACGAAGTCAATTCCCGCAGAGGACAGCGTATAGTACCACTATTTTCATGGGGCAGAGGAAGGGGCCTTGGGGATGGCAAAGGCACCGGTTGTCCAGAGAAAGCCTTTTTGTCCGAGGACAGAGCACCTGAAATTGGGCTCACAGGACCAGACACTGAAGAACTCTTGCTGGGTTGTACTGATTCGGGTACTGAAAGTGCTTGCTTGGTACTGAACGAAGGAGGAGAAATTCTCTGTGATTTCTCTTCTTCATAATCTAATCTTGTATATATTTC
This sequence comes from Picea engelmannii, assembly GCA_009831015.1. Classification (NCBI taxonomy): domain Eukaryota; kingdom Viridiplantae; phylum Streptophyta; class Pinopsida; order Pinales; family Pinaceae; genus Picea; species Picea engelmannii. Next base: position 183,572 of record ML790576.1, on the reverse strand, counting down.
CTTCTGTGAATCGTGCTCTGTTCTGCTGAAGCTAGATGGGGCAGATAATGCTCTGGGCCTATTGTTGTTAATCAGCCAGTTCACATGCTGTATTCTTCTCACCTTGCTCCTGAAGCTTGAAGGGGCCGATCGGTGGTCCTCATTATGGTTTTGAGTTTCATGAGATTCGATCCCACAACCTCCTGCGGGCTCTGGCAAGAGTACCGGCTTGTTGTCATAAAGATTCACAGTTTTTATCACGCTTTGTTCAGCTTGTTTCTTTCTGTTCTTCTGACTCATGAAGCAGCCCATTGCAGCCAAAGAAATAATTAACCCAAGAAAATAATATTAAACCACTAAACCCCCAGAGTTCGGCTGCTGGTTATGGGGTCTGATAAACATATACCCAAAAGGCGAAATATGTTGATAATTTGTATATTGTGCCGAAACCCAATGAATTGGCTCAACCTGCAGTATACAACAGAACAAAAACCCATCTGATCAGAAAATGGTCATCTGATACAACACTTCGGAAGAAATTTATAGCCCAAACACTTTTATCCGCAATCAGTGATCACTGAAACACTCTTCCAAGAAACTGTGTCCAACAAACCCCATCCTCTTGTAAACAAATAGCAAACATTTATACTCAGTTTGGAAGTGTTGATACAGTACATACACCCATTCTGGAAGAGTTTACAGTATTGGGTACACCTAACCCTGCATGGGCAGGCTTTTGGGGCCATGGAAGCCACGGATATTGGGGTTTTAAACACAAATCTATCCAATTTCAATAATGGGGTTCAAGTTCACTGATAAATCAGGCATTTAGGACAAAACTCAAAACCCAAGTAGCAAACCAAAACATACTAACCATAGGGTATCTTTTCTTATATGCTCTAGACACAATCCAACCAATTAGACCAGATGGGTTTCAACAGAAGACATATAAAACCAAACCCAAGTGGCTAAAACAGGTGAAATATCTATCAGAACACCAAAAAGTATTTGAAAAAATTTCAAACTGGCAAATGAAATCTCTACATGACTCATTACAGCAGCAGAGAATGTGCTAAACTCACCAGCACGTGTGCTCCCCCAGTGCAGCTCTGCTCTGATCCTTCTGCTGGCAAAAATCTGAATCTGAATCTGAGGAGTAGGAGGCTCTCTGAGGCCGTATTTTATGTGCATAGGGACAACAATATACACGAGGAAACCATGTGAACAGGCATTAATAGCAGCAGCAATAGCATATCATGAAGCAATGGATGAATGAGGATCAGCAGCCATGATGGGTTGTTGTTCAAAACTTGCGTCTTAATGGTGCAAGTTCTTCTCCTTCTTCTGCTCTTCAAAGTCAATAGAAATGGTCGGCGAGCGTGCTGTTGGGGGCGATAAAAGCAATTCATTTCATATCAGCTGATGATATCTGTAGCGATGAATAAAGAACCAGTCAAAGCTGAAGAATGGCAATGGGGATGGACAAGTATTGAACAATAAGATGGAGGGAGGGGAAGGGAGGAGAGTGAGTCACAACAAAACGATTCTAGTCAAAGAGAGACAAAGCTGTCCCCTTGATTTACTCGCTAAAGCAATCAACTCAGGCCTATTATTTTAAATGCTTGGTCTTTGGTCAAACTTGTCATATTATTCTATGCCCCATTCCAACATCACACATCCATGTATGGGCTGTATATGTATATACAAATGCATCATGTGAGGGGTATATTCATACATCTCCATTATTTATTTGTATATATACTTATTTCATTGTCGGTGTGGTTATGGTTTAATTAAACAGAATGGCCACTTTTCCATCTCGTTTCTCTCGTTTGAATTTTTTTGAAATTACTCACAAATTTGTCAAAATGGTTGATTTTTATTGTAAAAATAGCTTCAACAACTTAAAAAAATTTATTGCATTTGAATTATGAATTTGCAATACCATTATTAAAAAAAAAAAAATTATTGCATTTAATTATGAATTTGCAATACCATTTAAAAAAAATAATGGTTAAAAAAAATTATTACATTTGAATTATAAATTTACAATAATATTTAAAAAAATAATGGTTCATATATGCTTCTGAAAAAAACATTTTTGGTAAAAATACATTTAACTACTTCAAAAAATTTATTACATTTAAATTATGAAATTTGAAACACCATCAAATAAAAATAGTGGTTTATATATTCAAAAAATTTATTACATTTAAATTATAAAATTTGCAACACCATCAAATAAAAATAGTGGTTTATATATCCATGTAAAAAAAATATAGTTTGGCCTTCCACATTAGAGAGAAAATGGTGAAATTGTTCACTCATTAAATGGTAAAATTGTTCACTTGTTATCATTATCCTATTTCATTGTAGATTAGTGAAGATCTATCATGATGAGTTCAAGTTTCATTTTCAATGCATCATTTGCTTATTTATTTGGACTTTATATAGAATTATAAACATGAAACAAATTTTCCTCTTATTGTTGAAATTTGGTGATATGGAGGGGAAGTGACAGTTTTCATCAAAATATTAGAGCTCGGACATATTTTTTAACGATTTGGATTGGTTTAGAATTGGGAAAAACCTCTTGGAGCATTGTTCCACCATGTACATAATTGGAATCATGGTGGAACTCAGTTTGTGCTTGGAATTTCTATTGAATTTTTATCAAATTTGTGCTTGGAATTTCTATTGAATTCTTATCAAATTTGTGCTTGGAAAGAAGGTCTTTTGTTATAATATTATCTTGTTCTCGTTAAACATATTAGATACGAGTATGATAACTGGCCAACAATTTGGCATTTTTCCAATATCGCCTCAATAGAATGTACAACTCAAATTCGACCAAATACACCAAGAAATCAGTGGAAATTGTCATTTTTTATTGCACAAATCAATTCAAAAGCATTAAAAATCATCAAAGAACCCATGAAGAAAACACCAGTTATGCCTCCATGAAGAACATCAAATTAAAAAAAGGCAAAACATTGATTGTTATCCTATGTGTATTAGTGTATATCTATTTAATATTGTCATTAGGGTTATGGTTTACTTGTCTATTAGTGGAGGTTTTCCACATTGACTCCAAATTTGATTCTCAACACATCACTATTTGTGTATTTGGATTTTAGCAAAGAATCCTAAAGTGATGACCTTAAGGTGTATATCAAACGTGGGTTTAGATTCATGTCGATGTTCATATTTAATGCACCTCTAAAGTATACCCAAAAAGTATTGTTGGATTCCTCAATTCAGTGTTGAAAATTCAACCTTGTTGGATCCCACCGCATCAATAACAAAAATTGACTCTCTACTTTCAAGAAAAAATATATGATAGGGGTTGCTCAGCAAGGTACCCATATCATTAGTCTTTTATCCTTGTATACAAAGTTATCTAATCTAGTGAGATCATTTAGGGGATGGAACTTGAGACTTTTTCCTTGTGGATATGGAGCCTTAACCAAAACATGCACCATTAATCTTATATCGTAAGCAACCTTGAGGTGCATATAAAACCCATATTTAGACAATGTGCTTGTGTCCATATTAAGTGCATTGTGTGAACTAGAGATATACAATCTTGAGGTGCACATCAAGCCTGGATTTAGACTATGTGCTAATGTTCGTCTTCAATTCACTATCTAGATTTAATACACTAGTATACATCATTGAAAGTGTGTTAATTTCCATATTCAATTAATTACATGAACTAGAGATATGTAAGATTGAGGTACATACCAAACTTGGATTTAAAATATGTGCTAATGTCCCCATTCAATGAATTGTCTATATCCAATGTATTCTAACACATACATACACAAAAAATGTTACAAATTTAGTCTATGTGCTTGTGTCCATATTAAATGCATTTTGTAAACTAGAAATATACAATCTTGAGGTGCATATCAAACCTAGATTTAGAGTATGTGCTAGTGTCCATCTGCAAATCACCACATAGATTTAATACACCATTATACATCATTGAAAGTGTGCTAATGTCCATATTCAATGGATTGTGTGAACTAGAGATATGCAACATTGAGGTACATACCAAACCTAGATTTAAAATGTGTGCTAGTGTCATCATTCAAAGCATCATCTAGACTTAATGTGGTCTTACACATACATACACACAAAAAGTGTTATGAATTTAGACTCCATGTTTTGTGTCCATATTCAATGCATTGTGTAAACTCGGGATATGCAATCTTGAGGTGCATACCAAACTTGGATTTAGAATATGTGTTAATGTCCATGTTCAATGCACCATCTAGATTCAATACACCATTAAACACCATTGAAAGTGTGCTAATGTCCATATTCAATGGATTGTGTGAACTAGATATATGTAACATTGATGTACATACCAAACCCGGATTTAAAATATGTGTCAGTGTCATAATTCAATGCATTCTTCCAGACACAGAAAGTGTTACAAATTTAGAGTATGTGTTTCTGTCCATATTGAATGCATTGTGTAAACTAGAGATATGCAATCTTGAGGTGCATATCAACCCTGGATTTAGAGTATGTGTTAATGTCCATCTTCAATGCACCATCTAGATTCAATACACCATTATACATCGTAAAAATTGTGTCAATGTCCATATTTAACGGCTTGTGTGAACTAAAGATATGCAACATCGAGGTATATACCAAAGTTGACTTTAAAATATGTGTTAGTGTTCATATTCAATGTACCCAATGCATCGTCTATATTCAATGTAGTCTTACACACACATGAATGCAAAAAGTGTTATTAGATCCCCTAGGTGGTGTTGACATTTGATATCTTACCCCAAAACATTGAAATTTGACCTTTTACTTTGCTATATAAATAAACATTATTTAACATCTAAAAACTTGAATTTTACTTCATTTCAAAATATATAAATTTATAAGTAATCAAAAATATTATATATTTACATTTACATATACATCATTTTTAAATATATAATACATTAATTTTGTACTACAAAGTCAATGTGATTGTAGTTTAATGATGAAAATAATGACAAGTTAGGCCACCCACCAAAATTCATATTTTCTTGTAAACAAATAATTAAAAACTATTTACAAATTTTAGATGATTTTTTTTAAATAATATTCATACAAACAATTTTTTCATAAGGATGCTTTTATCAATAATTTACTTTTCTATATTATTTTACTTAAACAAATTTAAAATTTATAATACTTTATTTTTAAGATTAATCTTCAAAAATAAAAAATAAATGTGTTTTTTGAAAACTTACATTTTTCATATTCAAACTATTTCCATATTCAAATTATATATATAAATACTTGTCACAATATCCCTTTTCCTATATGTAACTTAATATCCCTTTTCCTATATGTAACTTTTTAAGGTTTAAGGCCCATATAGTAACAATGTTTTCATTAAAATGTGTCTATCAATAATTTACTTTTCTATATTATTTTGCTTAAACAAATTTAGAATTTATAGTACTTTACTTTTAAAGTCAATCTTCAAAAATAAAAAATATGTTTTTTTAAAACTAACCTTTTCCATATTCAAATTATATAAGCTTCAAAAATAAAAAAATAAAATGTGTTTTTTTAAAACTAACCTTTTCTATATTCAAATTCAAATTATATATAGAAATACTTGTCAACAATATCCTTTTTCTATATGTAACTTTTTAAGGTTTAAGTTCCATCCAACATATGGCAATTTTTTTGGCCTCTTAATTTCTCTATATAAATTGATGATGCCATCTGCATTTTGTGGGTATCGATAGAAATACTTGTTGACAATATCCATTTTGAACTTATATGTAACTTTTTAAGGTTTAAGGCCCATCCAACATATTGCAAATTTTTTGGCCTCTTAATTTCTGTGATGCCATGTGCATTTTGTTAACAATGTCTACATTGCATATTGCTCGCCTAAACATGGTTTATTTGGACAAAAGGGTGTTTTTGTCTCACTAAGTAAAAGCCTTTGGAAAGAAGAAAAAAAAATGTAAAAGCCTTTGGATGCTATTGGAATTCTAGTTTTGTGTTAGGTTGGAGTGTTTGTTATGGAGATGGTTTAAACTTAAAATATGATATGAATGTTTTTTAATAATATGATTATTTAAGTATTTTTTATTTTTTTTGTCAAGTGTGAAGTTGTATAATGTAGGGTAAGAAGCATTGAGAATTGAGATTTTTGATGTGGTTTCATAAGACGATATGAGTTAATGAAGTAGTTTTGAGGTGTAAGGTTATGTTATTATAATATAAATATATTAATGGTATTTTATGTATTAATGTAAGTTTTGTAAATGATTTTTGGTTGGTTGAGATTTATTGAGCTTGAAGATTATATTTGAGATTGTATTAATGTGATATTTTTTTATTAATGATGTTCCTTGTGGCAATGTAATATTTTTAAATGTTATGTAGATAGTTATATCTTCTCGAGGTATAAGGTTGTATTAATGTGATGTAACTGTGTTGTTGATGATGGTCCTTGTGTTAATGTAGTTTTTGCAAATGAAGCTAGTTGTGGACACTAGGTGATTGTGATTAAATAAGTATTTCTTAATCAGAGTTTTGTATCCAAAAGTCCTTATATTATCAAGTTGATATTAATATAATGTGAATCGGGTAGAAAGTTAAGTGGGAAGTAAGTTAAATGGACTTGATTATGGTAAAAATCTCATGGCTAAGTGTGTTTGAGCTAGAGTTGTATTAGGATAGGTGGCATTCTCAAAAAAATCCCAATTTCCAAAGATAATGATTGATACGATGCGATTTATTTAACTAGTTTAAGTGCTACTTTTTTAAACTTATAAATGTCACCAAATACATTGAGTACTAAGTAAATTATTCAAGTTCTTAAAAAAGAGTGAGTTAATAAGTGGTCAAACTCAACCTATCTAGTAAGGTCATGTTTTTTATGTGGTAAAGTTCTTTCCTAATTTAGTAATTTTTTCAAAATTTCAGGATCTAGATTGTTTTAAAATGAATAAAAACCCCTAATGTTAAAGTTATATGGTTAAGGCCCCCAGGGGGCAGCTCAATTGGCAAGTGTCGTGAAAATGAAGTTCCATGAGGTTTCAAGTTCAACTCCCCCCGACTTACAATGTGTGTTGCGTAAGGGGCATCGTGGGCACACCTGGAGGTTATAGTGGTAGCAGTTGGATAACACGACCACTTGCCCAACTAATTGTTGATTCCGCCAGACATAATAAAAATAAAAATAAAAAAAATTATATGGTCAAAATTCACATTAATCAAATGAAATTATAAATTTTCTATCAAATTTAAAGAAAAACTTTTAAATGTTAAAGTTATATGGTCAAAATTCACATTAATCAAAACTTTTAAAAAATAAATTCACCCAATTATACTTACTCTCTGAAAAATTGCTCATCAATAAAATAATATTCATAATAATAATAATAAATAATAATTAAAAAAAAACATAATTACTTTAATTAAAAATTGGCATAAAACATTTTTCAATAATGTTTTATCGATTCAACATTTCCATAATGTTTTATCCATTAAAAATTCTAGTTGAGAAAAAGTTCGTCAAAATGTAGAAAGAGAGTACTTTTGATTTCTTATGCTCTTGTCCATATCAATCTTTATAGTTGTGCTAGTTTTCTTTGATGGTGAATTGGACCCCGTTGGGAGGAGAAAACAAAATTGTTAAAAATTTATGTGAGTTTAAAAATTTGGTGAAACGAGTTTCATGCGAGATATGAGTTATAATTAGTTTTTAAGTATTAATGATGTTTTGTGAATAGTGTATTATGTATTTAATATTTTATTTTGTTGTAATTTTTATTTATTTTTAATAAAAATAGGAGGAGTTTTTATTATATAAAAAAGAGTTGTATGGTTATGGAGGAGGATGCATCCAAAATTTTAAGAGAGTTTCGACATGACGTAATGGACACTTGAGTATAGATATGATAGCCAAGAGACTGGATAGATTCTTGGTTTCGGAGGATCTGCTCCTGAATGTTAGATTGTATCGATCGTGGGTGGAATTTCCCTTTGTGTCGAATCGCGTGCCAATTCTGTTACAGTTGGAGAGCAACACTTTTTCCAAAGCTTACCCCTTCAAATTCAATTCTCAGTGGCTCACAGATAAAGTCTTCAACAACATGGTCCATAAGCTTTGGAATGATCAGAAGTATCTACAGAAAGGAGATAGACAACGTCGTTTTATATGGAAGTTAAAGGACCTTAAAACACTTACAAAAAGTTGGTCAAAAGAGTCGAGGGATCGGGATGTTAAAATTATGGAGATCTTGGAAGAAAATATCAAAAAACATTTGTGGTTGCTCTCGGAGGGTTCCTTTCTTCCGAAGGTGGAGCCAAATCTCATTAAACTTGAATTTGAAAGGAATAAGGTTCTTAAAACTCAGGAGGACCTGTGGAGACTCAGAAGTAGGGCAATTTGGGTCCAAAGCGGAGATCAAAATACTAAGTTCTTTCACTAGTTTGCTAACCACAAAAGAAACAATAAACATTTATGGGAGATCAAAGATGATTCGGGGTTTATTCACAAAGGTCAGAAAGCGATAGTTGCGGAGGCAAAAAACTATTTCAAGAGTTTCTTTAATTCCATTGATACTGCTTCAACAGTAGAACAGGTGGGGGTGGCGGGTCCTTTTTCAAGGTTGATTAGCGAGGATGAAGTGAGAGTTCTATACCTGCCAGTTACTTTAAAGGAATTGAAATCGATTCTTTCTCAGTTTAAAAAAGACAAAAGTCTAGGGCCTGATGGTTGGACGGTGGAATTTTACTTACATTTTTTTGAATTAGTCAGCGAGGATCTGTTGGCTTTGGTAGAGGAAGTCTTATCCAGTGGTCAAATTGCAGGAAGATTAAATTCCATGTTTTTAGCATTGATCCCCAAAATTAATAAGCCACAAAACTTTGGGGACTACAGACCTATTTCATTGTGGAATCTGGTCTATAAAGTTATTTCAAAAGTTATCGCTAATCGGATTAAACTGTTTCTTTCAAGGGCCCTATCAGCAAAACAACTTGGCTTCCTGGAGGGGCGTCAAATACATGACGCAATAGGTACAACTCATGAATGCATACATAGTATAAAAAAGAAAAAATTAAAAGCTCTTATTCTTAAGCTAGACCTATAAAAAGATTTTGATTGTGTCAATTGGGACCTTTTGAGATTGATTTTAATCCAAGTAGGTTTTGGAACACCTATGACAAACTGGATTATGGCATGTGTGAGTTCTGCGTCCCTTGAAATATTAGTTAATGGGGAGGCCACCGATTTTTTCAGAAGTGGTAGAGGACTTAGTCAAGGATGTCCACGGTCACCCTTACTTTTTATTCTGGTGAAGGAGAGTCTAAGTCTGCTATTAAAATCAAGCCAAAGAGAAGGGTCCTTAACTGGAATTAAAGTTTCCAGACTTATGAAAATTTTGCACCTCTTATTTGTAGATGATGTTTTACTTCTGACAAATGCTTCTATGCAGGAATGGAAGGAGATTGTGAGTCTTGTTCATAAGTTTTTTTTGGTTTCAAGCTTAAAGGTGAATCCAAACAAATCGACAGTACATTACTCGGGACTCTCAGAGTTGGAACTTGCTTCTTTCCAGCTAATCCTCCAGTATAACTTTTCTAATCTTTCTATGGGCCTCAAATATCTTGGGTACTACTTAAAGGCTGGATTACAGAGACCAGAAGACTGGCTATGGCTTTTAACCAAAGTGGAAAATAAAAGTAACCATTGGAGCTACAGGTGGTTGTCCTTGGGTGGCAAATATACATTGTGCAAAGTCGTTCTGGAAAGCCAACCCATTTATTGGCTATCTCTAGCTTCAGTTTTGTTGTCCATTCTTCAAAAGTTAAGAAAATTACTCTATAATTTTCTTTGGAACGAGAAGGTTGATTCAAATCATTTTCATCTCTGTTGTTGGGAGACTCTAGCTCGCCCAAAACGTTTTGGGGGTTGGGGATTCTGTAATATTTTCTCTTTCAGTAAATCTCTGGAAGCGACAACCCTTTGGAGAGTTCTAACTAAAGAAGGATTGTGGCAAAAAGTAATAAAGGAGAAGTATTTCCCCTCTATGACAGTTAAAAATTGGTTCCGATCAACTACTTTTCAACAACGTTCGGCCTCCAAAATCTGGAATAGCCTTTTAAAGTCTGTGTATATGATTACTAATTGGCTAAGTTGGAAGCCTGGAATGGGACATCTTGTGGTGATAGGTAGGGACAGGATTCTGGGGATGGGTAGCTCTTCAATCCTTTCTTCCCCGCTTCTTACTTCTCTCAAACATAAACATATTTCGGTTCTAGCTCAGGCTTGGCGACCTCATGAGAAAGATTCATTATTATCTTATTGGATCAACAGTTCGGACTTGGATCTCACAGGTGAACTTGTAACAGAGTGGGATCGTTTCGGTGGGCGCTTCAAGATTCGGGGATTTCATTATCTGAAATTGAAGACGAACTATTTTGGAAAGGAGGAGACTCTTCAGGCTTCCTTTCATCAAAGAATGTTTATGAGGCCTCAATATCTACTCAAAATTTGTTGACTCTCACAGGTTGGCAAAAATGCATGTGGAAATGGGATATTCAACAAAAAATTAAGTTATTTTTGTGGCTGGCAGTGCAGAACAAAATCATGACTTGGAAAAATTTACAACATAAGGGATGGGAGGGCCCTGGTCATTGCCAGTTATGAAAAGAAGACAGTGAAGATAATGAACACTTGTTCATTCATTGTTATTTCACCAAACTTATCCGGGTGAAAATAAAATCCATTAAAAAGATCAATCGGGATTGGGGCGGGGATGATTTAGATGACTGTCTAGCAAACTAGACAAAGAATAAGAATGTTTCAGCTAGTCTAGCTCCTCAAATTTGTTGGTTTATATGGTTAGAAAGAAACACAACTATCTTTGAAAGAAAAAAGCCTTCAGTTCATTCTGTTGTTATCAGGACTCTTGGATCCCTTCATAATCTTGTGGATAAAAAAAATTCTTCTTCTTTACATTCCTACAGGTTAGATCACCTTCTTGAGTACCCAGTGGCATGTTGTGATGGAGCAGCTAAGGTAAATGGACTTTGCAATGGTGTCGGGGGTATCATTAAACTTTCTACATCAATTGTTTTTAAATGGTATTTGAACTGTGGTTTTGGAACTAATACAAAGGAAGAACTAATGGGACTATGGGAAACACTTTTTATAGCAAATCTTTTGTCTATTCACAAGATTTAGATTCTGGGAGATTCCTAGGTAATCATTGACTGTATGAATGATAAAAGTGATTTGTGTGTTAGCTCCATTGAAGGCTGGAAACAAAGAATCAAGATGTTAAGAAGAAAGTTTGCAGCCATCCAATTTCTTCACATTTATTGTGAGTTCAACAAGGAAGTGGATGGGCCATCAAAGAAAGCTTTATTGGAACCAGAAGGATATATGTTGCTCTACTTGTGGTCTGGAGGTTTGGAGGGACAACGCCGACTAATCAACATCTATTAGTGGTCCCCTTTTTATTCCTACTTTTTTGGATAGTATATATCAGTTTTGAGTTTTGAGTTGGGTTGTGTTTATGATCTCCTATTCTAGTCTGTGGTGATAGTCTTTTTGTTTTGTTCACAAGATCAAAGAGTATTGGTCCTTTATGGAGCTCTCTTTTGGATGTATTTTGAATGTATTCTCAAGATGTTTCAGTTCTGAAGTCAGTGACTCTAAAGGCTGAGTTGGTCTTTTCGGATGTAAAAATTATATTTTCTTAATATAATTGTGCTAATTTTCTACTAGAAAAAAAGTCTATGGTAGTTATCTAAGCTAATTGTGTTAAGTTGGACTTCCATACATTCTTTCTGACAACAATTTTAACAAATTGATCAAGAAGTATAATTACACAAAAATACATAGAATATTAATAGTAAAGTGTCACTTTGAATCTCCTTTCCTTCAACAAAGATAAGAGTGCCCTGCTCTTCAATTTCCATGGGTCGAGAGGATGACCCCCATAATCTTCCTCTCTGGAGATCAGATGGAAGGAATTGATAGAGTCGAGATTGTTAGATGCCCTGGAATGAGAATCTAATTATTGAAGCGTGACCATACTGTGAATATGTTGGCAGTCAACCTCTGAGGCGTTGATTCTCTACATCTGAACTTGGAGCATTTCCATGATGTTTGCCACCTTTCCAGTTAAAACTCATTCCAATTAAGAAAATTTCTCATTGATGTCGTGGAGGGTTTGGTTGGTCACCTGGAGAGTTTATTTGTGTCAATGAAAAATTTTCTTAACATCTCTACCATCAATGTCCCCCATTCTTTCTACATGACAAACTTGCACAAAGGGATGGAAAAACCATTGGAAATTGTCCCCCTCAGTTCCCAGCGGTACCACCAAAGAGAATAGACCCACTCCAACTCTGGTGAAAATTAAATGAAAATATTTCCTTGACAACGTCTTATAGAAAAATAAAATGGAGGAATAAGGGTAGCATACATATAGAAGACTTGAGAATTGGCAGTCCACAACAGAGAAACCACCAACATTGAAGTTATTGGGATTCCCACTCGTCACACACCCTTATTTCTCCCATCCTCAAACGCTCCAACGCTATGGATCTTGAGCTTAACAACCACTACTCTATAACACTCAAGCCAATTCCCCCAAGGCCAATGCACAGTCCTTTTAATCGGGCAAAGAAAACAAAGACTCACCTCCATCAAGGGATTAATCCCATATTTCAAAGCTTGCCTACACATACTGCATTCAATAGCCACTCGATCCTTCCAACAAATCAAGTGTAGGGGTGTAAATAACTCATTATCGTGTCCTCCCTGACATGAGATTTTCATTATTTTCATAAAAAACCATGTATGAGTGGCAATGAGGATGGCTAGGGGATATGGGAGGAAGACACCACCCCATTTTTTATCAGGGTTTCAACACTTAAATGAGAGGATAACTTTTCCCAATAGTCATTTGAACTATTAAGCTCACACTTAATATGGAAAAAATAGATTCCATCAAAATGAGAAGCTAGACATGTAATCCTTGAGAGCAGAGAGTTCAATGCATTGTTTCCCACTCTGTTTTGGCTTACTATGGTGTTTATTACAAGCATCAAATCGCCCAACACCAAAGGGTTTTGAATTCCTATCTCTTTTGCAAGGCTTAATCCCATACATAGAGAATATTCCTCAATGATGTTATTAGAGACATTCCCTAACCCCCAAACGTAGTACATCAGTGTTTTTCCTCTGGGATCACCGATATTCAATATTCAATATATTTTACTCAAAATAATGAGAAGGGAAATCAATATTATTTATTTTAAATTCAATAAGAATCAATCATTAACATTGTAAAATTAAGTTACAATAGAGGTATTAGAGGGCGTTAAATCAATTTTTATATTAAAAATGATGATTTCAATAATCCAAAATTACAATTTTAGGGAAAAATTTATATCTAGATTTTAATGATACCAAACCGAAAAAATTAAATTGTAAAATGTTTAACCTTCTTTTATTTTTCATAATAAAGACAATTTAAAAATGATAATAGATATTTATTATTTATTTAAATATTTCTATCAAAAATATAAAAAGTGTTTTTTTCATTGAAAAAATTATTTGATTTTGTAGAAAATTATTATATTGTATCTAAGATCTTTCATTTTAATAATTATACCTTAATATGATTTATCAACTTTAAAAAAAAAGTGATGTCAAACTTTCTTTTACACTTTAGAGTTCAAATTTCATTTAAATCATAGATTCATTGTGATGAACTTTAAATGTTATGGAAGACCCTTTTTTTTTTTTTTAATATTTA
>ML790576.1:143437-169747 GCA_009831015.1 Picea engelmannii | reverse complement strand
TTTTTTTTTTTTTTTTTTTTTAATATTTAATTTAGTTTAATTTTTAAAAAGGTATTATATAAATTAAAATTAAGAGAAGTTTTTGTAATTTTTAAAACTAGATCTTAAAACATTTTAGAGGTAAATTTCGACTCATAAAACTAAAGAAAACAATATGATTTTTTTTAAGGATTGGAATTCCTATTTTAAAATTTTTTACGAATCCTTTGATTTTGTGGACAATATTCAAACCCTTTCTATAGAGGAAGAAGCTTTTTCTATAGAGACATAGTTTGGGGTTAAGAAGCTCACAAAAGAGAAAGCTAAGGACATTGCAGGCTACCAAGCATAAATTTCAAAAATTGGAGGGCCCATCCTCATCTCTCACATCCATAAGCTCTTCAATTTAGCAATCAAGTAGAGCTTCCCTAAACATTGGACTCAAAGCCTCATTGTAACTATTTTTAAAAGTGAGAATAAAAACAACCCCTCTAATTCTATGACCATTATGATTAACCCACTTTTAGCCAAGTTATATGGAATTATTTTGGAAAAGAAGATCGATGTATGGCTAGAAAGCCACGAAAAAAGAGCTAAAGGCTAGGGAAGTTTTAGGAGCTATCATTCAACTATGGACTACCTTGTTACGCTTAGGATAATTGAGGAGGAGTGTCGCAATAATAAAACCAATCCCCTATGTTGTTTTGTTGGGTTTATAAAAACTTTAAACACAATGCCTAGGACTAACCTTTGGAATAGCTTAGAAAAGCTAAAAGTTCCTTTCAAGTTGAGAGCTACTACGATAAGGTTGTATGAGAACATTCTAGCCAAGTTTAAGAGCATTGAGGGTTGGTCAAAAGAAATTAATTGTAATATAAGAGTTAAACAAGGTTGTCCTTCGTCCCTACCCTTTTTGACATATACATTAACAAGTTAGAGGGTTGTTTGGAAGGAGTAGGTTGTGTCGGCCTAACTCTAGTTGCTATAGTCATCATCCTTCATCACATTGATTATATTTTTCTTATGGCGAGGAGTCTCTATGATCTCGATAAGCAACTAAAAATTCTCAAGGTTTTTTTCTCTAGTACATGTATGATTGTTAACACCGACAAAACAAAGGTTATGATAATCAAAATTCAAAAAGATCACTTATGTTAATTTTGTGTATGCCAACAACAACTTGGAGGAAGTGACTTCGTATAAATATCTCGGACTCGATCTTCAACACAAGCTTAATTAGAACTATATCATTGAGAAAAGGATAAGTGGAGGGTGGGAAGCTTATTATGGTGTTGGAAACAATTGTAAATCAACGAACCTTTGGCTATGGGATAAGAAAAAAATCATCTTTGAGATTCTAACATCTCTAGAGAATCATGGAGAAAGATAAGGCAAATCCAAGAGTGCTTTATAACATATAATCTCAAAATGAAAGGAAATACACCCTATTGTGTCCTCCTCATAGAGGTAAGTCTTTCCCTCATTGGGAGCACGACTATGGCTAGGTACCCAATGTACACGAACAAAATAAAAAAAACATGGAAGACAAGAGGCTTCCTAAAATTACTTCAAACTCCAGTCAAAACCAATTGTGACTCAAGTGAGGTTGGAACAAAGATGCCAAGTCTTGGCTAAATCATTGGGGAATTAAGGAAGAGGTTGAACTCTATAGAATAATGATAATATTAAAAATATTGTTACATCTAAATTTAAGGAGAAATTGTGATGCAATAAAAAATTAGATGATAAAATAAAATTAAGATACTATAAGGAGGTGATCAACCATAATCTATAAGATCGGAAGTATCTCTTTGTTTTGATTAGCATAAAGAAGAAAATCAACATTGCTAAAAGAAGAACAAAATCTCAGGAGCTCCATAGTGAAACAAGGCATTGGACAATCCCTAAACATCATGGGTCAAAATAATTTGTCCTCTTTGTGACACTAAGAGGGTTGACGACAAAAATCACTTTCTCTTAGAATGTCTTGCGTACACCTGCATTAAATCACAATTTCAAAATATTTGTTACAATACCGACCTTCCTAACCTTTTAACTCATCAAAACTATAGTGATTTAGGGACACTTCTCTTAAAGCTTTTCAAGCACAAAAACAAAATTTTAAAGCAAATCAAATAATTCCTTACCTTTATTAAGGTCCGATAAACCAAATTTAATCTCAATGAACGTTAGCCATCATCATCATCATATCTTCTCTCCTCATCTTTCTTCTATTTTTTATAAAAAAAAATAAATTTATATATTAAAATAAATATTTAAAATATATATATAAACTAATTACACTTACATAAAATTAATATAATTTATACACTTTATAAAAATTTTAACCCTTCTCATTTCTAATCTATTTAAACTTAACACCTAAACTCATATATATATATTTTACCTTATTTATAATATATATTTACTTAATAAACATTATGATATTACATCAACGTTTATATAATTTGACACCACCTAAAAGGTCATAGTCATATTGATCAACATACCTAACCAATGCACTTACCACCTAAACCCTACGTACCCTTTTGCCAATTTTGTCATATGTGTTAACATATATTTCTACAATACACATCAAGTTACCACATCAATGTTTACATGAGCATTATTGTACAATATACCCCACCCCCTTTAAGTCATATTGACCACCACAGCTAGCATGATATTTTGTATTCAATTGTGGTTGACGAAAGTGACATAATTTGTTGTAGCTTGATGGGCTATGAATTTACAATTGTACCCACATTGAATATGTAGCCCAACGTAGATCATACTTAGTCTAGATAGCTATAGCTTGTTTCTTTGGATTTGTTTGGTCACTTTCCAATATTCAATGTCTCTGTACTATTAGGCATATTAATTCATTTTATACATAGAATTTTTCAAACAAAATATTATTTACATTTAATAAAAACTAAAAACTAGGCATGTTAATTGAGAATTTTTTAAATAAAATTTTATTTATATTTAAAAAACAAATAGTTATATACAAAGATATTATTCAAATTCTTCATTTATAAAAAGTATATGTTGCATATTGAGATTTTATTCAATTCCTTATTTATGAAAAAAATTATATATTATATATAGAGATTTTATTCAAATTCCATATATATATATATATATAATTTACTTCTAATACAAATTAGAATTTCAATGAAACTATTACTATTTTAATTATTCCAACACATATTTAATGGAAATTGTTTCCTATAAGTTAAAAATTCATATCCTCATATTTTATAGTATAAACCAATCTTTAACCAATGACTTTCTTATCTAAAAGCATTCATACAATTCTAACTAATAAACCCATCTCAAACCAATAATTTACTTCTAATACAAATTACAATTTCAATTAAATTATTAACTTAATTGTTACCATTTTAATTATTCTAACACATTTAATCAAAATTATTTCCCTAAAGATTAAAAATTCATATTTCCATAATGATATAAACCCATCTCTAACCAATAACTTTCTTATCTAAAAGTGATTCATACAACTCCCAAGTATTGTTCTTAAGAAAAAGTCATACTATGATTACATAACTTTGTCACATATTTCAAATCGGTGTACCTCTTCACATGACTCTAGTTCATATGCAACAAAACTCATCAATGTTGTATTCATCTATAGTTCTAGTTCATTTGCAACAAAACTCATCAATATTATTGTATTTATTTATGAATAAACTAACTTTGATTTTTCTTAATGAATAAATATTGTCCTTTAGTTATATTGGGACCATTTATTTAGCTTGCTAAATCCAAAGTTTTGTAATACCACATTTGTATGTTTTTCTTTTCATTAGTGTATTTGTACTATTTTTTTTTATTTTTCTTCACTTGTTTTTATAATTGATTGGTTTTGTTATAAACTTCACTCTTCATTATTTTGGTATGAATTTGAAACTTTTTAAAATATTAAATTTTTGTTTTAAATTTAAAATATTATTATTATTTTTTTTAAATTTAAAATATTAATTTTTTTTTTTAATTTCATTTCATTAAAGATAAATTAATTTTAGTCAAAGACATTATAAAGAATTATGAGTATCAATTTCTTAAAGATATTGGTTTTAATAGTTAAAATATTGGTTTTCAATATGAAAGATATCAACTTCAAATACTTATACTTAAATCAATTTTTAGTTTATTTATTTTGGTAACAATAAATAAGAGGTTGTAATGTTTCCATCCAAAACATAACAAAATTAACAAGTTTTAATAAATTAATTGTTAATTTTTTTGTTATCCTATATATTATGATTATAATTTATAGATGAAACTTTAAAATTAAGTAAGTGTAGCATTTTTTCAATACACATATTACCAAATAATATATTTTAGGGAAAACCCTCGAGCACTTTTCCTCATTCTAAGGATGGTACCTAAGGTAAACACTAGATTCTTTAGGGTACAAGGCCATGTCAACAACAAGGATCAAAATTATTACAATGATATACTCATTATGAGGTCAACATGTCACTTATGAGAATAAAACCTAGGTGGGGAGGATAACATTCTATCCCACAACCACTGAGGCTAGACCCAAATGGGGTGTGTGCGTGTGTGCGGGCACACCTGCGCGGGGGAGCGCGCATGCGCATGCGCACGCGCGCACACACACACACACACACACACACACACACACACACACACACACACAGATCTTGAGAGAGTTGTAGCAAGTTTATGCACATATACATGCATCTTTGTTGAGATAGACCTTAGTAAGAGCCTTCTAGACAAAATGATTCTCACACGAAAGAATTTTAAATACACACAGGTCTTGGATTATGAGAACACAAGATTCAAGTGCATGAAATGTCATCTTCCAGTACATATACAAGCTACTTGTCCCCATGCTCGAGCTCATCCTGCTAGGAAAAAAGGAACCAAATCAAAACCAAAGAGGTGGAATTTTTTGGAGGAACTAAGTTTGAATATTGAACTTGATTAGAATGAGGTAAATAAGGACCCACAAGTGTTGATTGGGGAATCCACTCCTTTCTCAATGGATAAAGTAGAATTATGGATATTGATCTTTCCTCCTCAAGGGAGATCATGGTAGATGGTGCCCCTCTAGGTGGAACAAAATGACAACATGAAACAAATAGCTTTGATACAAATAAGGAATTCGTTCCTTCTAAGAATTATGATCTCTCACCTTCCAATTCATTGTTAGTTAATGTGGCTTCTTCTTCTTAAGGGTGAAAAGAAGTTAAAAAGAAGGGAAAAAAGAGAACGATCAAAAATTGTTTTATAAAAGACAAGAAATGAAATTTACACTAGTAATGTAATTTTAATCTTGTAAGTAAAATATGCACATGTACTTGCTTTAAGTGTTGTTCTTCATCATTAAGTCATACTATGTTTACATAACTTTGTCACATATTTCAAGTCCATGTGCCTCCTCAAATGATTATAGTCCACATGCAATAAAACTCATCAATGTTGTGTTTATCTATGATTCTAATTTATGTGCAATACAATTCATCAATGTTGTATTTAAATATGAATAATCCAACTTTGATTTTTCTTCCCTAACAAATATTGTCCTTATGCCCATCAATGTTGCATTTATATATGAATAATCTGACTTTGATTTTTCTTCCCTAACAAATATTGTCCTTATGCCCTTTTCATTATATTGGGACAATTCAATTGGTTTAGTCCTTCCAATTTTTTGTAACACCATGTTCATGTGCTCTTATTTTAATTAGTGTTTTTAACATATTTCCTAGTCTTGACTTGTTTCCTCTTCCACTTGATTGGTTTTGCTATCAACTTCATTATTTTGGTGTGAAACTTCATTTTTTTGGTGTGAATTTGAACCCCTTTAAAACATTACTATTTCACTTTAAACCTACTTTTAGTAAATATAGACTAATTTTAGTTAAAGCCATCATAAGATATATCAACTTCCAAGACTTATATCGATTTCCAATATGAGAGATATCAACTTCCAAGACTTGTATTGGTTTCCAATTTATTTATTTTTGGTAACAATAAATCATAGGTTGTAACAGGCCCCCACCCAAAACATGACAAAATTAATAAGTTCCCAATTAAAATTTGTTAATTTTTTTGTTATCATATATATTTTAATTATAGTTTGTAGATAAAACTTCAAAATTAAGTGAGTGTAACATTTTTCTAACACACATGTACCATATTTTGAGAGAGTTGTAGCGGGTTTATGCACATATGCATACATTTGAGTTGAGAGAGACCTTAGTAAGGGTCTTCTAGACAAAATGATTCTCACATAGAAGAATTATAAATGCACCTAGGTGTCGGATTATGATAACATAGCATTCATGTGAATGCTATGTCATTTTATAGCACATTTACAAACTACTCGTACCCATGCTCTAGCTCATCCTCCTAGGGAAAAAGGAACCAAAACAAAACCAAAGAGATGGAATTTTCTAGAGGAATGAAGTTCATATATTGAACTTGAACAAAATTAGGTGAATCAGGGCCCGCAAGTGCCAATTGGGGAATCCACTCCTTTCTCAGGCGATAAAATAGAAGAAATGGATACCAAACTTTCCTCCTTGAGGTAGGTCGTGGTACTTGATGCCCCTCTAGGTGGAATAAAATAACATCATGAAACCAATACCTCCAATTTAGATAACGAACTAGTTCCTTCTAAGAATTATAATCTCCCACCTTCTGACTCATAATTAATTATTGCGGCTCCTTCTTTATAAGGGTGGAAATAAGTTAAAAATAAGAAGGGGGAAAAGGGAAATATCAAGGATTATTTTATGAAGGAAAAGAAACAAAACATGCATTATTATTGTAATTTTAATCTTGTATGTGTAGTATGCACCTGTATTCTTGTCAGTGAAGTATGCATATGTACTTGCTTTTATTTGTATGGTGCTTCAAGCACCTGAAGAATGTGATTTTCATTCTATAATAGAATAGAAATTTTGAATTTTTTCTTGAATTTTTTTTTACATTAATCAACAAAGGTTGACGAGGCTCCAATAGATCTAAGCATTGCTTCAATTATTTGAAGTTCAAACCTATATTTATAGACATTATAATGTGTATGTAGATAGTTTATGTATGCATGAAAAAGGGATAGAGGTAATGGAAGAGGAGGAGCCAATAGATTATTGGGAGCATGGGGATAAGGAACTCTTGAAGCCAATATTCAAGTCAAGGGATGATCTCATTGAGCATTGGAATACAAATAGGGCTTCAAGTCAAGGGTGTAGATTAGATATTGACAAAGGGAAACTTGTCACTCCATCCACAATCCCTAGTCACTTTTGTGCACTTATTGACAAGCGGTACACTTTGAAGCTCATAGAAGCATCCAAACTTTAGGATCCTTGAATAATTTCCTAACAGAGGAATCAAGAGGAAAGGTTGTGACAAGTTTTAACTCCTTTGCAGGTACCAAGTTATGAAGCTATGCCTTGGATGGGACAAAAGGAGGATAGTGGGGCCTTTCCAATTAAAGAATTGCAAGTGAATAGTGAAGTATTTGGTATGAATCTTTCACCAGCTATGGAAACCCAAAATGAAGGTAAGGTTATCCCATTTGAACATCTTGAGGCAACATAAAAGAATACAAACTAACTTCCCACTAGTGTTAAGCTTCAAACCACCAAGGTAGAGGTAGACCCTTTGTCTCAGGGAGAGAAAGGGCCTAAAGGAGGGTAGGATCTGGGAACCCAAAGTTTGATTGAATTGTTAGGATGTTTACTAGATTCAAGAGAAGAAGTGAAAAGACAAGTGCATATCAAAGTTAAAAGGAGGAAGAAATGTGTGTGATCCTGAAAAGAAAAGGGTAAGGTTGGTATTTGGAGAAGATGTAGCAAAGGAGGATGTTCTAACTCTGAGTAAAAAAGTGCTGACAAGGAGGTTCTTTGGTAAGTCATTTTTAGAGAAATATTTGTAATCCTGGATGGAGTCAGCATGGAAAGGAAAACTCAAGTATATGTCAGTGTTTCATGTCCTCGCAAGAGGATGGATAGCCTTTGGTTTTAAATATAGGCATGGTGCAGACATTATTTTAAATGGAAGATGGTGTTGGGACCTAGAATTCCATGAAAATAGAGATGGCCCAATCTCGAACTGAGGGTGAATCTGTGTATGGGTATCGATCTCGATGTGCTATTAGATTTGGCAATGGACTTGAAAATTAAAGACTTCTCAACCAACTTGGATTAAGCTACCATGCCTCCACTTAGAACTATGGAATAAAGGGATTTTAAAGGAAATAGGTGATGCCATAGGAACTTACATCGATATGGAAGTTAATGTCGTATCTAAAATCAATAGAATGGTATCCAAACTCCTAGTGGAAATAGATTTATAAGACGGGCTCCCCCAAAAAGTTGAAATTGAATTTGGGAAACGAAAATGCATCCAAGTGTTGGATTATTATAATATCCACTTTAGATGTCAATTTTATCACATACATGGTCATGCAAAGAAATAATGATTGATATTTGATAACAAGAATAAAACAAAAAGATTTTAATTTTTTATTTGAAATGGATCTAAAGCAAACAACAAATGGTCCATGAGACTCAATACAAACAAGCAGTTGACAAAAGAAAGTAAGGTTTGAAAAAATAAAAGAAAGAACAATGAAAGTATTAAGAAATTAAATGAAAGAAAGGGAAGAAAAAACGAATGAGCAAAAGGATTAAATATGAGAGTAGAATGTGTTGGAAATTGGTTGTCATTGATGTCAACCCTAGAATAAGTTCAGAAGCCCCACATATTGATTGAAGAAAAATAGCACAAAGAAATTACAAATGCTTGTATAACCCCCTTGTATTGATAACCCTCATCGAGTCATTTCCAACGATAGGTGGCAGACCATGTGGCTCCTCACGGTTGAGGAGATATGCTCTCTCAAAGATGATCACATGAATTGCAAGTTAAATAAAGCAAGTGAAAATAATAAATTATAGGCCAACCCTAAAGAAAGTAAAGGAATTACTTGAAACAATATAGATACACATGGAATACCCTCTTATTTGAATCATCCAAGCATACAAGTTTTGGTAGCAAAGTTGTACAACAGAGGTCATACTCGGAGCTACAGGAGTAAGGAAGGTTGGAGTTGCAGGTATGAGGATGGTTTATGTAACCCTTATCTGAGTAGGCCCCCATTGGTTGAACATGCAATGTCCTGCAAGGACCTCACGGATGGACCTAGCCTCGTCACGCAAGGCCCCGCTAGTTGCCCAATTTTGTCAAGCGAGGATCTCTGGTATTTCAGTTTTGGCACATGTTTTTAGGTGTATTCTTGAAGATCTGGGCACATGTTCTTATTTAGTTGTTGTACTCAGTCTAATGGTGATGATTTGATAAGTTTATTCTCTTATATACATATATAAGGGTGGAAGGAAGGGGCAAGGAAAGGGGGGGTTGTAGCCTCCTTCTGGTTGGAGTCGAAGAATATAGGGAGTTGGAGCTTCCTTTAGGTTGGAGATTGTAAATTAGGGGGTTGGATCCTCCTTCCAATTGGAGCTAGAGAAATTGGAAGTTGTATCTTCCTTTGAATGAAATCTTTTATTATATAAGAAAAAAATTCAGTGGGTTTCCACTTATATCTATTGTGCATTGTGTATCTATTCCTCTACTCTTCATTGGATATATTACTTGATTGGAAAGTAAAGTTGTAAAAAGTGATAAATTGTACATGATACTAATTCACCCCCCCTCTCAGTATCAACAATTGGTATCAGAGCAGGTTACCTTCATAACAAACTAATAAATGGAAGGAATATCGTGAGCAAAAATGGAAGGCCACATTAAAAATGGGATTCCACTTTTTGACAAAAACAATTATTCATACTAGAGAAACATAATACAGTTCATGCACAACAATAACACATAAATTTACACGACAACAAGATAAAACACTTCTCTTATAAAAAATATTGTGCAACCAGTTGCTTGGGACGGATGTTCCACCCAACCATAGATTGATTGTTCCAAACATCAACATACATTCACCGCCAAGATCAGGCTAGTAATCCAAAAAAGAGGGTGGTCTCTCACAATACACTCACATCCCATAAAACTCACAACCCAACCAATATTCTCCTACAACTATCCTGATTTTTCACCAGCTCTTTTCCTCTTCACATGTCCAACCTAAGGAATGCACCCCTTCACTTATATTACTCCCTTGGGCGTTCCATTCATTTATCAATGTCTCTATGGTGACCTGGAATATCTTCATTGGGAACTTAGGGAACTTGTTGCTAGGAAAACTACCAACAACCAACAAGAAACACTTATTGTTTTAGTGCAACTCACACAGGAGTTTACTATTCAGGATTAAAAATTTGGTTCTTGAATTTCTAGCTCCAAATATGCTCCAATATGCTCCAGCTTTCTCTAGAATTTTCCCTCCTTGGTTGCACCAGCTCCAATCTCTCTTTCTTTCTCTCCTTGCTCTCGTGCACTAAAATTTAATGCGTAAAAAAATTGTTGTTCCCCACCCATACGAATTTCCTCTCTTTGTCTTGCCTTTCTTGACTCACAGTCTTCCCCAAGATGATTTTGCTCCACCCCCATGTGCCCAATGACTTTGGGATGTGACTAATCACACCCACCCTCTTACATGTATTCAATGATTGTCTTTGGGAACACTCAATCATGAATTGGAAGGTTCATATACAAATAGTGATTTTAGGGAAAATGGGTTGAATTAATATACATGGGTATTTCCCCCTTGGACCCCTCTTGGCCATTATCCTAGACACTGCCCTCTCTTGTGGATTAATTCATCCCCCATCTCT
Source organism: Picea engelmannii (assembly GCA_009831015.1). Taxonomy (NCBI): domain Eukaryota; kingdom Viridiplantae; phylum Streptophyta; class Pinopsida; order Pinales; family Pinaceae; genus Picea; species Picea engelmannii. Next base: position 158,954 of record ML790576.1, on the reverse strand, counting down.
TGTCCATGTCCCCCTTAGCAATTGGCATCACTTTTTTATTAATAAAACATAGAAATACAATTCACATATTACATCACTTGGTCGTAGCCACATATTATATCTACATAAGCATAAATTAAATTGGGTATTATAGTGCGGATGTTACAACATGGATACACAATCACCAAGGGTGAGGTGTCAAACTAAAAATGTTGGTTAGATAAAATATATGTTTCTAATCGAAGCGCAAGAAAATATGAAAATCGACTAGAGGATATACTCCTCCATACAAGATATCTCAAGGACTTTTCCCCTCTGTCAAATCTACTTTTGGAAGACTCTAAATCAATAGATAGTGACAATGAATCAACACAACCCTTCAGAGGATGATTCATTGAGTACATAGACAAAGGTTGTCAGACAGATGACCTAAGCCCAAACAAATAACAAGCACACTTAGAACTCTAGTACATTCCGACTGAAGATCAACGACAAATTGTGTTGGTCAAGTCGAATATCACAAATTTGAACTGACAGTACAAAAAATGAAAGAAATCAAGAAGAATCCGGGTGAAACCATTCACAAATATGATAAAATATTCAAAGATACTTTAATTCAAAGTCCTTATCTAATTGAAGAAAAACTTCTTGTACAATGGTATGTGGTAGGTTTGTTGCAAAAAATCAGAGTACCGTTGCGCATTAACGATATCCAAACGTGCCAAGAAGCATTAGAAAAATCCCAGTGAATAGAAATGGATGATGAAGGTGCTTCAACTTCATCAATCATTGAGAAATGATTGGAAGAAAAACTCGTAGAACTGTAACAATCAATAAAAAATGTGTTGATCTCATGCTATGAACTATGGTGCACAATCTGTTCTAGTGAAGGAAATACAAAATATTATTGTAAATTTAGTGATGCATTAGATCTAGCAGTTTGACAAATTCAAGTTGAAACATTATGTGATATTTGTTGAAAATATAGCTCAAAAATACACTATGTCATACTTCATATTTCAACCTACTATTAAGCTTCAACAATAAAGCAATAAACCCAATTTTGAACTGTACTTAATGAAAAGAAACATTGAATGACATAGATCTGAAACTAAATCAACAACGCAAATAATTTATAACAACAAACAAAATCACACATTTAGCACCATAAATTCTTGGGAATGCCCCTTGAAGAATACACGTGAAAAATGATAGTTTAAGGAGATAATTCTTATTGAGCTCATAGAAGTTTCATATGAGAGTTTACAACAACAATTATCAACAACAATAAATTCTAGAAATATGTAACAACAAACTTCCTTGATTTGCATGCTACAAACAACACAAAACATACCTCATTTTCTGCAATGTACAATCCCTTTAGCAACAAATACAACCTCGAATTTTGTGCACTTAAGCAGTATTGTTTTGCACTAATTTTGTACAACAAGACACTTAGAAAATTGTGCCATCCTCTTTCCTCGATTTATGTGTCTCTATGCATTTGTATGGCCTCTAAAACAATGTTGTATGACATCTTTTCTAACTATTTTCAACTCAACATTGAATGCTGCAATTTTTGGAAAATCGTGCCCTCTTCTCCTCTTGCAAATTGTGTCCTTCTTCAGTTGTATGAACCCTCTCCTCCATGAAAATCATGGCTCTCCTCTAGCTATATGAACCTCCCTCTTTCCCTTGGAGAATGCACCCTCCTCTTGTTGTTACTCTCACTTCTCCATGAGCTCAATCTCTCTCTTGAGAAAAGTGACTCTTCACCTTCCCACTCAAGCTCTCCTCAAGATCTATTCCCTCTCTCTACCTCATGAGCTGCCTTTAAGCAATTTCAAAATGTAACTCCTCTAACCCTTTATCTCCTTTGAGTAAATCTTCACTTTCCCTTGAGATCAACGGTCACGACTTAATCATATGTTGAGGTCACTTAAGTCACTAAAGTGACCCATAACATCATAAAGTCACTTTTACATTTAAAAATTAAAAGAACCAACTTTATAAAATCACTTTATAAATTTATTTTATAAAAAACACATTATTAAGTCACTAGGGAGAATTGTGCTCGGTCACTTCTGCATTTTGGGCGTTGCCTATGAAGAAGTACCTTCGAGCTACCAAATCTAACACTCCATCTTAGCGAGAGAGGTACTTTTGGTATCACCACCAGAATTTGTCCCCAACTCATCAGTTTCCATAGCTTCTCCTCCCGTGCTAAAAGTATTTGCTCCCTCTGAACAAGAAGCCACTACTCCTACTGCATTGGAATCCTCTGTTGCTACCTCTGATGTTCCACGAACTGAAGACATGCTCCTAGGAGATCGCACACTCTCCTGAGCATCCATTTGTGTCCACTCATGCATGTTGAGTCCTTTGAGAGTCCGGGAAGAGGACTGAGTCCTCGGTATCAACTCCCTCTCCCGTGCAACCTGCCCACTCTCCAACACATAATATGAGTCCCGAAATCCATTGGACCCCAACATAGGTCGACCCAAAAAACTATACAACCTCTCATACTCGACACCAAGCATCATTGTTGTGTCTGGAGTAGCTCCCTTTGGATATAGAAATACCCAGCCATAGTAGAATGCCACTCCAAATCCATCAACCTCCAGAGATGACACTGAGAGTAAGTTAACCATCATCTCTGGAACATACAATACTCCGGAAACCTCCAGAAAGCCTCCTGAATCTAGCTAGAATCTAACACTTCCAACCCCCCTCAGTGAAAGTTGTGGGTCAGCACTAACACCCACACAACAGTTTGAGTTTGTTTCTGAAAGACTCAGGAACACTAACCTCATCCCTGCCATATGTCAAGAAGCTCCATTGTCCACGAACCACACTTCAATGTCCTAGAACACTAGGAAACCACTGCCCAAGGGACCACTCATGAGAGAAAAATCCCTCTCATGTCTCTCAACAAACTCTGCAATCTTCGTTGATGCTGACACCTCTGGTTCCGACTTCTTCTCCTTCTTGTTCTGACATTGACTAGAGTAGTGGCCAGTCTTGTGACATTCAAAGAATCTCATCTTTCTCATGTCCTTCTTCTTCACATTTCCCTTTAGCACAAGAGAAGCATTCTTGTCATCTGCACCATCTAATGGCTTTTCCTGAGACCCTTCTTGGATCTCCTCCTGCATAAAATCATCCCACAATCTGCTCCAGTAAGGGAGCTTCTCTCTCCCCACCACACACTTCACAAAAACCTCCCAATCTTTGGTGAAGTCTATGAGGGCTATACACACCAACTCTTAGTCTAGGATTCCTTCACTTCATTGGATCTAATGCAAGTACTAGCATGATGGTATTCTCAAACGACCAAAACTAGTTCTCCTAGAGAACCCTTGTGATTATAACCTTCCACTGCAGGTAGTTGGAGATCCCCTCTAACCTATCTTCGTATCTGAGTCTAGAAGTCATCTTTTTCCACCTGACAAAGAACCTCTTCTTTCCCCCTTCTTCCAAGAAAATGCCCCAGCAAATCACTTGATGTCCCAAGTGCCAAAGCAACCCACTTAAATTCATAGCCCCAACTTTGATACCATGTTGAAAATATAGCTCAGAAATACACTATGTCATACTTCAGATTTCAAACTCTTATTAAGCTTCAAAATTAAAGAAATAAACCCAATTATGAATTGTACTTAATGAGAAGAAACATTGAATGACATAGATATGAAACAAAATCAACAACGAAAATAATTTATAACAATAGAGAAAATCAAACATTTGGCACCATAAATTATGGGTAATGCCCCTTGAAGAATACATAGGAAAAATGACAGTTTAAGGAGATAATTCTTATTGAGCTTAGAGAAGTTTCATATTAGAGTTTACAACAACAAGTAACAATAGAAATAAATTCTACAAATATGTGCCAACAGACTTCCTCGATTTCCATGCTAAAAACAACACAAAACATACCTCATTTTTTGCAATGTACAATCCCTTTAACAACAAATACAACCTCAAATTTTGTGCCTTAAGAAGTACTGTTATGCACTAATTTTGTACAGAAAGACACTTAGAAAATCGTGTCATCCTCTTGCTTCGATTTATGTGTCTCTATGTAGTTGTACGGCCTCTAAAACAATGTTGTACACCCTCTTTTCTAACTGTTGTCAACTCAACATTTAATGCTGCAATTTCTGGAAAACCGTGCCCTCTTCTCCTCTTGGAAATTGTGTCCTCCTTTAGTTGTACAGACCCTCTCCTTCCTTGGAAATTGTGCCCCTCCTCTAGTTGTACGAACCTCCCTCTTTCCCTTGGAGAATTCACCCTCCTCTTGTTTTTACTCTCACTTCTCCATGAGCTCAATCTCTCTCTTGAGAAAAGTGACTCTTCACCTTCCCGCTCAAGCTCTCCTCAATATGTGTGCCCTCTCTCTCTCCCTCATGAGCTTCTTTTAAGCAATTTTGAAATGTAACTCCTCTAACCCTTTATCTCCCTTGAGTGACTCTTTACTTTCCCTTGAGATCAATGGTCACGACTTAATCATCCATTGAGGTCACTTAAGTCACTAAAGTGACCCATAACATCATAAAGTCACTTTTACATTTAAAAATTAAAATACCCAACTTTATAAAAAAACACATTATAAAGTCACTAGGGAGAATTGTTCTCGGTCACTTCTGCATGATGGGAGTTGCATATGTAGAAGTACCTATGAGCTCCAAAATATAACAATATCTGTGAAGGTATAACAAATCACACCAAAAGAGATTGCCCACATAATCTAAGAAATGTGCAACCAAAATGGTGCCACATATGTGAGGAAAACAATCTTTCAAAACAAGAATGTTGTTTGAATGGGAAAAATAGAACAAACATCCATTCAATATATCATACACAGATAGTTAACCAAAATATCGACCAAGGCAATGGAAATAACTACAGAAGTCATGGTTGTGGAGGTTATCAAGGCCGAGGAAGAGGAATATTTGACAGAGAACGTGGTTGAGGTCTCTACTACTACTTCAATTACTGGAAGGACAACCGCATAAGCCTATATTTCCCAATAAAGGACATAATTGATCTCAATTTCTACAACATTTTTGGAGTGGGATATCACTCCCTTGAAGACTGTCCAATTGTGTTAGAAAAACTAATGAATAAATGAAATGTAAACCTCTTGCATACAGTGCCAAAACATGACATTTTAAATTTGAAAAACCTCCGTGTAGTAACATTTTCAGGCGTTGGTGAAGAAAATTATCAAAACCTTCCAAGTCGACAAAGGGGAGGTAGAAACACATATCCCGACCCAAAACACGAAGAAAAACTAATGTGGGAACCAATGAAATTCTTCAAAAACATCGACCAGGACAAAGTAAAGGGAAACAAGGAAGGAAATGAAAATATCCCAGACACTGCACTAAACGAATTTCTCCAATTATTGAAAGAAAAATAGTTGGTTGGTCACTTGATCGACCTGCTGGGAATTCTAAGAGAATATAAAGAAGATCAAAGACCAGTCAAAATTCCTCGACACTTGTCTTAGGAAAGACATACAAATTACTTCGACCCACAAGTCGACCTGGAAATTGACGAACATATCATTAAGCCATCCGTAGTCAACTTTGGGTCCCAAGTAAATATCCTCCCGAGACAAACATGGGCTCGACTCGGGAAACCTATGCTTTAGCCAATTTTTTTTTTTATAAAACTAGCAGATCAAAGGTTCATCGAATCAATTGGCACACTTAAAAGTGTCATAACATCCATAATGGGAATCCTAATAGGATTCAACTTCAAAGTGATTAATTTGGTCGAAGGCATCCTTTCTTACCCCGTATTAGTCGAAATACCTTGGGGTCAAAAGATGAGGGCCACAATCTCCCTCGAGAGGGACATAATCAAATTGAAAGGTAGCGACAGAAAAATCATAATCACATTGGACCCAAAAGAAGGAAAATTTTGGGTCTAGACATGGGACGAAGCCCACGAAGCTCAACGATTGTATCAAATAATGAATGAGAAAAAGGACAACGTCGAGCCCAATAGTGAAGGAGTAATTCTAGTTGGGTCACCATTGTCAATTGGACAAAAATCCAATACAAAGTTGTACAATTTCCAAATGGAGAATTATGAATCTCAAGCTAAGGAGTATTGGTCAATAGAGGCAATACCAATAAAGCAATCAAAATCATGCATTTCAGTACAATCAATCCCTATCATGGTCGATAAGAAGTTAAAACAAACACCAACAATAATATTGAATCATACACATAAAAATCCCCACTGCAGTTCAACAAAATAAACTCTCTGTCAATGCATTTCGATGAGGTCTCTAAATAAATTAGAGAACAGAGGAGAGTACAAAGCTTAGTCAAATATTTCATAGGCTAAGCAACCCAATGGTGGGAAACACATGCATCATGACTGCAAACATGGAATATTTCTACCCTATATTTTGTCAAAATATTTGGTGGAAAAATATTTTCAACAAACCTTGATATCTCGACTTTTAAACCTCAGTTCGAACCAGTCACTCACATCCAACAATGTGATAAATAATGGATAATATCAGGCTACTAGGACGAAACAATGTGGCAACATATGTTCCAAAATACACAGGATGATATACCACATAACTGGTATAAAATCGAAGAAGCACGTGGACACAAATTCAATTGGAACGAAATGAAAAACAATTTTATCAAAGACTTTCAATTCAAATCCAAAGAAGCACTTTTGTAAGATGCAACAAGAGAGATCACAATTTTTTTGTAAAAACCAAGTCCTAATGAAATTCAAAAGAAAGGGAAAGCTCAAGTCGACATGGGATCGACTTCAACTTGTAATATTGTGTCAAAACACAATCCAGACAATGTAATAGCTCGTCGAATAGATATGGAAATCATAAGTTTTTCAGGGAAGATTTTTCGATGGAAGAAAAGTTATCCAGGAGTACAAAATTATGTAAAAACAATCTACTCGTTAACCAAGGAAGAAACAAAAGAAAAGGAAGATATAGAAAAACCCGACTTCCCCTCAAGCTATAATAAAGTCGTGGAAGTAGAATGTCGATTAAATGAATCTAAAGCACCCAAGTGGATGGATATAGAAATCAAGACTAAAGAGTTTGACATCTCAACATACGATCGACCGAAAATGGACAGAATGGATGACTATTGGTCCGAAAATAAAACCTTGGAAATAGCTGAACTACTAAAAGAATATCAGGATGTCTTTGCACAAGATTAAAAACACCTGAAAGGGTTGGTACAAGAGATGGAAGAGATGAAAATTAATCTCATATCTTGGGCCAAACCTATCAAACAACCATATAAGTTGGCACATAAATATAATCCCATAGTCCAAAAGGAGATTGAATCAATGCTAGCTACTAGCATTATATATCTAATCAACAAGTCGGATTGGAAAATTCTGATGGTCGTGCAACCCAAAAATCACAACCCAAAGAAATTAAGAAAATGTGTTGAATTGAGATGGTTGAACAAACTTACAGTAATTGATCCATTCCCGACATCGTTCTTTAACAAAATTATCAATGAAGTCACATGATATGAATGATATTCTTTCACTAATGGCTTCTCTGGCTACAATCAATTACCTATTGCAAAATAAGATCAGGAAAAAAACACATTTGTCTCTGAGTTTGGATCATTTGCATACAGAGTAATTCCATTCGGCCTCAAGAATTCCCCAATAGTATTCTTCATGATAGTGGTCAAGGAATTCTAAGAATATATTTACAAAACAATGGTTGTGTACTTTGATGATTAGACCATCTACAACCTACTGCAAGACCACATCCACTGGTTAAGAATGATGCTAGAAATATGCAAACAAAAAAATGCATCTTTGCCACACCTATAGGCATATTTTTGGTCCACATCATATGAAATATGGAATCAAAGTCGACATGGCCAAGATCAAATTTATTCTCAACTTGAAACCACCAATTAATCATGAACAGATGAAAATCTTCCTTGGGCATACCAGATACTAAAGAAAGTTCATCGAACACTACTCTGACGTCACTTTTCCAATTGATGAGTTATTAAAGAAAGAAGTCAAGTTGCATTGGAGCCAATAATGTGATAAATCTGTTGAGTTATTGAAAAGAAAATGGGTAGAAGTGCCCATACTAATATTCCCAGACTAGTCAAGGAAATTTTGTTTCCATGTGGATGCATCTAACATTGTTTTTGGCCCAGTCTTAGCCCATACTTATGATGAAATCATTGACCACCCAAATGCATATGATAGATGAAAATTAAATAAATCAGAAAGAAAGTACTCGATGACGAAGTGTGAAGCTCTAGCAATGATTTTTTCCCTTCAAAAATTACGACATTGTTTACTAGAAAATCCATTTATATTATTCACGGACCATTAGGCCCTGAAATATCTAGTAAATAAACCAATCCATCAAGGAAAAAATTTCCAATGGATACTATTGTTTCAATAGTTCGACTTCGAAGTAGTAGTCCAACCAGGAAAGAAGAATGTTAGACCAAATCATCTATCCTGACTTGAGACATGAGAAGATTTGACTGGGATAGATGATGACTTACCAAATGCAAATTTATTTAGGGTTGAAGCAGCTCCCAAAGAACTAGAAGAATTTGCAAACTTTCTAGAAGAAGGGAAGGAACCTAAAGATCTCCCAACCAACAAAAGAAATATCCCAGCAATGATATTTGCACCATTTGCTCTCGTGAATGGATATCTTTACAAGCTAGGAATTGATAATATTTTTCAAAGATTCATATTAGAGCATGAACATGAGGACATAATTAATGAATCACATGCATGACCAACAAGAGGTCACTTCCAAGATAACACGATAGCCAGAAAAATCCTCCAAGTCGGTCTCTACTGGTTGAATCTACACAACGACTGTCGAGAATAGGTAAATAAATGTGATAAGTGTCAAAGGATAGGATGACCATTATGGAAAAATGAAATTCCCTTGCATTCGGTAAACCCCAGTTTACCATTTGAAATATGGATTCTTGATTTTTTCGGTCCATTCCCAAGAAGAGAAAAAAGATATGGGGAAAATATATAATCACAGCAGTTGAGTACTTAACTAAATAGGAAGAGGAAGAACCAATTTAAAATTGTACAAAGGAAACAACTGAAAAATTCATCTATGAAACATAGTAACCATATTTGACTGTCCTTTAACAATAATCAGTGATGAAGGAACTCATTTAATCAACAATACCATTGAAGTATTTCCCAAAAATTTCTTAATCGACCACATAAATATGACTACTTATCATCCACATGCAAGCAGAGCTTTCGAATCATTCAACAAGACATTACACAAGGGCTTAGCGAAAATATGTGGACTCGACAAAGATGATTGGGATGATAAGGTTCTAGCAGTATTGTGGGCCTATAGAACAACTTATAAAAAATCAACTGGCCAGACCCCATTTAAGTTAGTCTATGGTCAAGAAGTTGTAATTCCATTACACTTATGTGCTAATGTATGAAGGATAGCCTTAATCCTATAATTTGACCATATGCTTAACACAAGACAATGCTTCTATCAATTAAATCAATTAGAAGAAGAAAGGATGCTTGTACAACAACATTAGGAATCCCAAAAGAATCGAAAAAAATATTAGCACGGCCCACATATTAAAAAGAAGTATATCAATGATGAATACTTGGTACTTTTATATGACAACCAAGTAAAAGGAAAAATGAGAAAATTAAAAACTGCATGGTTGGGTCCTTATGTGGTAGAGGGCATCCAACCAACGTGAGCAATACAACTAAAATCCTTGCAAGGGCACCCCTTCAAAAAACTAGTCAATGGGGCTCATTTAAAAAAATATCATATATAATAGTCTCAAGTCCTGCTGGTGAAAACGTCTTTGGGGGCACAAGTAGGACTCGACTAAGTCAAAAAACCCTTGAAGCATCCTAAGTTGAAGCTAAGAATAAAATAATAAATAAAGAAAATGAAAAAAGAAAATAAAGCTAAGAAATAAAGACGTGAACGATTAGGAAAAAAAATCAAAATTAAGAAAGCAATAAACAAGTCGGTTATTCAAATTAGGTATAAAACTATTTGAAAATTACAAGCTATGTGACCGACTTGAACCAACAAAGAACTTTTTCATCCCACCATATTCAAATATGAGAAGAGAATTGAGCACATGATCAACATTAAAGCCAAGTAGAGAAGAGATGCAGGAATCTAGAGCAAGTTCAATACCAAGGCAATGCATGTGCCATTACTTAAACAGGCAGACATGTCAATCCACTGAAAGAGAAGTACATCACCCAGTTGAATGAGAAACTCATCAATCAAAGTGTGAATTCCATAATTCAAGTGAGTGGGAAAGATATCAAGAAAGTGAGTGTGAAAATAATATATCAAGCAAGCGTGAACATCATCAATTGAATCAACAAACAAAGCGTGTCTTCAAAAATCCAAACACTAATCAAGTTGATAAAAGAAGGGAATCTGAATTGGTCAGATGAATCGACCGAAGGTCCTTGACCGACCAGAAGAACAAAAACGACCAGGCTATACCAGCAAACAAAATAACGAAATTTTACTAAGTCACACGTATTCCCCAAGAAAACAAAACCAACTCAATCGAAGCAATTAATAAGTGGGAGTCCATTAATACAATTAATGCTCGACAGGAAAAGTTCGACTGCCAAAACTTCATCAACACATGTGTCCCTTCACAAAAAAAATTAATTACACCTGACATTATGATTAAGGCATGTGAATTAATGATGTCATTGGACGAATTAAAGTCCCCACTCCATATTCCACCTATAAATATGGACGAGGCATACAAATTTGTTGGAGATACTTCACACACACCTAGGATTTCTTTTTAATAAGGTTTTCCCTATGTTTATTAGTCATTATTCAGTCTCCTATACTTTAGGGAGAATATTCCTCTAGGAGAATATTCTCTTCAGTTCACACTTCAGTTTGATCAATTGAGTGGAGTATAGAAGACACATTGGGATTATCGCCATGCAACATTGGGGTCGTCACCAGCTAATGCACATTGTTCTTGGGATCATCACCAGACTAGCTCATTACTTATGATTCCATGATCTCCTCCTCACTTCACTCTATTTCAGTTAGTTAACTGAAGACTGAGAGACTAGTTAACTCGGATTAGGTGGCAGTTCACTCCCGTAGATTCTTGAGAGACTAGACTAGGTGGTAGTTTACTCCCGTAATTGTTGGTGTGTGTCCAGATCATTCTATACCACCACTATGCCACATTGGATTCTCCTCCAGTGTGCATTAGTTGATTTATACAGAGTATATCATGTGTAAATTATTATTCATTCATTTTGTTAATGAGAATTCTTCCATTCTTTCTCTCCTGCTTCTCTTTTCTCATATTTTCTCTACAAATTGTGTATGTCATTTGCTAGCTAGATCTATTCTGTGCAGGTTCAACACATTTACATGGTATCCGATTTGATGGACTTCTAGGTAAAAAACAAACCAAATTATTTTTGCAGGTACCGAAGATTGAAGACAGTGAAAAATGGAATTTCCAAAAGAATTCATTCTTACACCGTACAATTTATTTTCATGGAAGGAGAATATGATAATGCATCTTAGAGGTAGAGGATTATACAGGTTAACCATGAACACAGAAACCAAACCAACATCAACCTTAGAAAAATCCAAGTATCTGAATTGAATGGATGAAGCGTTTAGAACTATTTGCAGTCTCATTTCTCCTGAACTCCTGTTTCACATATCCTCCTGTAAAACTCCCAATGAATCTTGGACCACCATGGAAGGGATTTTTGGAAAATAGGATGAGATGAGGGGACACATGATCGAGGTGGAATTTCTCACTTTGGATCCAAAAATCTTCGAAAACATCCAATATTTCTTTACCAAATATAAGGATTTTTTGTCACAACTCAAGGCTTGCGGGGTTGATAAATCTAAGGAGGAGAAACAAATGGTTCTTACAATTTTCTCCAAACTTGGTCTGGAATACTCAATGTTTGTATCTACATTTAATTTAGTTAGGCTCGCCTCTGGAGCCACCTGGATGATTGATGACGCAACCCTCCCAACCCACAGGTCAGAAGTCCACGCACACAGGATCTTTCCTCTTCCACCGACCCAAAGAGCTCTCAACAATTGGCTCTTCTATTTCCCTTTCGAGAAATCTGCACCCACAAATAACTTCGAGAAAATTCCCCCTTTTATACTTCGGGAGATCGGACTTCACGATTTCGCAAATCCGGTGGTCAAGCGCCTTGTCTCTCAATCTCTGAAACCCGAAAACAGTCAACACTTGACCTTTCCCTTGCCAATTTCAGATTTCTCCTTATCGCGATTTCAGGAGTTGCGATGTCAAGCAACTCGTCCCCTCGACCTCCGAAACCTGAATTACCGAAACTTCAATGCGCTCGCAAACTTGAATTTTCAACAGCTCTTCATTCTATCGGGATTTTGGACTTCGCAATTTCGTGAATCCTGATGCGAAGATTTCGGGACTTCACCCCATGAAACCCTAAATGGTCAATGAAATTGACTTCTCTATCGGTAGTGTGCCACCTGTCTACCCTGCCGATTCTTGTGGCCCACATGCTCCTTTCGGCCCTTCGGGACTTCGCACTTCGTGATTTTGCGAGTCATGATCCAAAGATTTCGGGACTTCAACTCACAAAACCCCAAAATAAAAATCCATGGGTAAATCCAACGACTCTACTTCTCCTAAGCTTGAACCCCTCGAAAACACTCGCTGCAATTCCCCTTCTATTCTGCGAGATCTGACGGCTCGCAGGACTTCGCAAATTCCCCACAGAGAATTCCAACCGTCCGTTCTTTCCTTCAAAAGGACTTCTGCAACTTTTTACCAAAATGGTTTTCCCACGGTACTTAACTGCCTGCGACACAAACTTGCGACGCCTTCTCCCTGTTCCAATGCACAAACTTCCTTTTCAGTCTTTTAAGGTACTTGGCCTCTTGCCTCCCTTCGACCACTTCGAAGGTTCAAAACCTTCTAAAATTTTCCACGACTTCAAGTCTTTCAGAAAAAACTCTTGCTCGCCCTCCTTGCGGAAAACCTTCAAACACTTTCAAGCGTTGAAATCCCTTCGACTCTACACACACCTACAGTAGCAGTCTCTCAACAAGTCATTTAGGTTACAAAACTTGAAACTCTACTCGGCCTGCGCACACCTTGCACGGCTCCTGTGCCTAGCTGCACTTCTGTGTGAATGAGAACAAAAGCTACCCTATCTGAGCTTTCAGAGACAAACCTATGAAGCCCTTGTCAACGCACTCCTTGCGGACAATTCAATTGCACTCCTTGCAGGAACTTTACTCACTCAGATAGAGAAACAATTGAAACTCATTCCTTTACCCTTTCCTCTTAGATTTCAAACATTCAACAAGAAATCATTCATACATAGCATAAAAGCAATTGCATTATAGAAAGAGTAAAACATTCATGAGCATAACATTCAAAAATGCATACACAGAGAATATTTAAACACCATGAGTCTGAATCAAAGCCTTTTTGTATTAATCCAGAAGTTTTGTACATGGAATTCGGCTACACAACTCTCTGCTCCTTCTCTTCTATGCTCTATGCTCTAAATTGGCATAATCTTCTTCTTTTTCTCTACCTATTTTACAATACACAATGAGGGTGTCTATATTATGTTTCCCTCTTTCATTCTAAACTGTCTAATCTATGCATTAAATTCTATCTACTTGCATTAACTGTTATAAATGCCTTCTACCTACTAAGGACGAGAGCAAATTGCTCAAGGTCCGTTTACATTTTACAAGTGTGCCTCCACTTGATGACTTCATTAATGTTTTCAAGACATTTTCAAAATTTGCGTTGGGCACTTTTCCAGCTGTCTTTTTATCTCCGCGCTGGCTCGCTTGAGATGCCCCTGCATCAATGATGCCCTCTCTTGAGGCATTTATCGAGTCTCTGACATAAGAGCAGAACAAGCTCATCAATATGGGAAAAATCAAAGGCCCAAAGGTGCATTCACTTACTGTGCAAGATGGTAGCATTCATCAATATCATAAATCTAAAGACAAAGAAAAAAGGAAAGCACATGCAAATCCAAAGAAGGAAGGGTACTCAAAACCCTTCAACGATGCCTCTGGATCCAAAGGTGGAAAGGGAAGAAAAGGGAAGAAATGCACTTACTTCCATAAAGGATTCCATATAGAATATGCACGTATGTAGAAATATATAGATCTAATGGCCCAAATAATTCAGCAAAACAACCTTGGAGATATCATCCCCGAGGGTTCCAAGAAGAAGAAGCCAGAAAATCAGAATCCCAAGAGAGGAAATTATATCCATGCTTTCATTGCCATCAGGTTCTCTCCCGATGTTTGGATCGTAGATTTAGGTGCATCACACCACATGGATTCCAGAAAATAATTATATTATTCATTATGAAAATGTCCTCATATTCTGATGGGGGGAAACTCTCTAGTCGAGGTCACGACAAAGGAAGAATTGAACTCACAAACGGAAGCTTTGAGAATGTGCTACACGTTCCCAAATTTTTGTTCAATCTTCTCTTTGTGTATCAGATGAAAAACTATAGCACTGGAAAGAGATTCGTATTCACACCTGATGCAGTGGATATCTATGACATGCAAACCAATTCCAGGGTTGCTACCAGTGAGGTAAATCATCAATCTAGACTCTACACATTTTCAGAATTTATTGAACCAGATTCTGCATTACTACTTACCCATGTTGATGAACGAAATAGGATATGGAACAAAAGGTTTCGAGAATTTAAATTTCATATATATGCAATAGATTAGAAAGAAGGGAATGGTTTATGGTCTACCTAACATCCACTTCTCCAAAGGAATTTGTGAGGGATGTGTTCTTGGAAAACAACCTCAAGAGAAATTCGACAAAGGAAAGACTCAGAAGGCTTCCTTTCCTTTAGATCTGATCCATAGTGACCCCATGGGCCCTTTTCTACATCCATCAATCAGTAAATCAAGGTATGTGCTCATTTTTGTTGATGATTTCTTACGCTTCACATGGATTTTCTTTCTCAGGAAAAAATTAGAGGTCTTTCAACACCTCAAAGATTTCAAATCCCTTGTTGAGACATAGTCAGAAAAGAAAATGAAATTCCTCTGAATAGATAATAGGGGAGAGTATGTCAACCATGAGATACAAAATCTTTGTCACGAGGTCGAGATTTAGTTGCAGCACACGGTTCCCTATACTCCGCAACAAAATGGAGTTGTTGAGCGGAAAAATAGATCTATAATGTCATCTTGCATGCTAAATGAAAATTCACTTCCACAGAGATTATGTGTTGAAGAACTTAATTTTATAACCTACATCCAAAACAAATCTCCCCATAGATCTGTCAAGGATAAGACCCCCTATGAGGCTTTGAGCGGCCTCAAACGGGAAGTGACCCACTTTTGTATTTTTGGTTCATGTGCATGGTGTTGGGTATGTGTTATATTCTTTGCACGAGTAGTAGTGTCTGAGCGCCTACGCCGGGCGCGCAGGGGGGT
>ML790576.1:116675-131338 GCA_009831015.1 Picea engelmannii | reverse complement strand
TGGCTCTACCGACTAGACCCTCCAGTCGACTATTTAAGTCAATCGCAAAAGTTGGTTAGGGAAGTTAATCGAATAGACAGTTAGAGTCGACCGACCAAGCAGTTAAGAAATGTAATCGACTAGTAATTTTATATCATACATATGTGTGTGTGTGTGTGTGTGTGTGTGTGTGTGTGGATATGTAATGTAAAGAGATATCATGTTTGTCCATATAATAAAATGCATTGATGGTTCTCCCACTTCTTGTGTATGTCTACTTGTGTCTCTATGTGTTTCTATATATGATGTTGTAATGTGTATTGCTCTATGTAAGGATCTATCGGTAGCTTCTCGTACTTTCCCTTAGACTACAACAAGTGGCTTGGAATTATTTACAAGGTGAACCCTCAAGACCCCCTCACCATTCCCCACTTGCGGTATCATGATCCTTGTAGGTGATCGTGCCCTTAGTTAGTTTCTTGACATTTTTCATTAATTAAAATAAGATGCATATACATTATCTTTCTTTTATCCATTTCATCATGGCGTGATAAGAGAATATTCATGCCAACATAATCAATACTAAACATACTTAATTGCAATTTAAATAGTGGGTCAAAATGGGGATGTTTCACACACAACTTATTATTATTTCATTGGAAAAGTAAATATTTAACTACTACTATGTTTGGATGTTGTGTTAAATCTACAACCATACCTTGGAAGCAATCTTGAAATTTTTTATCTATGGGTTAGTGCTTTGTAATTTTGAAAGTAGAGTTTTCCCCCTTGGTAATGCTCATATGCATAGAGGTATGAATGGGAAAAAAAATTAGTTTGATTGACAAATATGGTCCAAATTGGGTGTTGTGTCATTAGATCATTGTACAACCATGAATTTGGGCATAAAGTACGTCATTGTGTAACTGTTGAGCATATCCATATTTGCCAATTTGAGTCAAACACTATATTACTCACCTCAATTATATATATATATATATATATATATATATATATATAGTTTGACTATATATAAGATTTAGAATCGGTTGATTATGTTCCCTATGCAAATGAGAAGCACAAATGATGTGTTATCGTGGTTTGTTAATCCAGAAGCCCTGATAAGAATAAATCCATGGTGTGATATTTACTAGAATGAATATAAATGAGTAGGTGTAACATTTAGTGACTATTGTGTATCCACATTTGAATTAAAACACCACCATCTCTATGTAGCAATATTTTGTTATCGGTCATCCATATGACCCAAGTATGGATACCCAAAGCTAAAAACATGATTTTCATTCTACGGAGAAAAATACAGAGTATAAGCCTTAGAGTAAATTCTTAAGAACAAATATCTCTGCATAAATATGAGAATAGAGACCTAATTTCATTTCCACAAAGCATTTATATCATTGAAGTCTCTAGGATATAAACCATGTGTTTATGGATCAAGGTCAACTTAGGAGAATTCGACGACCCTTAGAAAGATGACGTATGCTTTTGCCAAATTTTTTCATATGTGTTAATACATATTTCCACAATAGACATTAGGTTACCACATCAATGTTTACATGAACATAATTATACAATATACCCCACTCCCTTTAATATTCATATTGACCACCACAACAAGTTTGTTCTTTTATCTATGATCTTTTGTATTCAATTATGGTTGAGAAAAGTGGCATAATTTGTTGTTTCTAGTTGGGATATGAATTTGCAGTTGTACTCACATTGAATATGTAGCCTAATGTAGATCCTACTTAGTCTCGATCTAAATATGCATAATAAATCAACAAGCATTCCACCTTATTCTTGAACTTGAGGATTCATTTTGTCACCCACTAGTGTTCAGTGCCCTTGTATTAGGAATGTTGATTCATTCCATACAAAGGATTTTTAAAACAAGATGTTCTTTATGTTTAATATAAAAACATGCATGTGTTTCATGTAGATGTCTTATTCATATTCTTTATTTATGAAAAATATTTTTGACACTTATATTGCACTTTTAATGCAAATTGCATTCTCAGTGGAATCACTAACTACTTGATTGTTAATTTTGGTTGTTGCAACAAATATCTCATCAAAAGTATTTCTTTCCTTTTCGTGCAAATCCCTTTTCCACTATTCTAGATTTAGATCCATATTACCCATGCTTCATCAAAGAAACCCAACTATAACTAATGGCTTTCTTATGTAAAGGTAGTCCATACAATTCCAAGTGTTTTCCTTCATCATTAATTCATGCTATGATAACATAGCTTTGTCACATATTTCAAGTCCATGTACCTCCTCAAATGATTCTAGTTCATATGCAACAAAACTCATTAATGTTATATTTATCTATGATTCTAGTTATTGTGAAACAAAACTCATTGATGTTGTATTTTTCTATGAAAAATCTGACTTTGATTTTTCTTATTGAACACATATTTTCCTTCTACCTTTTTTGTTATATTGGGACAATTCATTTGGCTTACTCCTTTCAAAGTTTTGTGATACCATGTTCACTTATTCTTCTTTTTAGTAGTGTTTTTTAACCTGTTTCCTAGTTTCCATGTATATCCTCTTCCAATTGATTTATTTTTCTATCAACTTCAATATTTTGGTCTAAATCTAAACCCCCTTTAAAATATTGTTTTCTCTTTAAAACCAATTTCATTAAATGTAGACTAATTTCATCCAAATACATCATAAATACAATATGAATATCAGTTTTCAATACTTAAGCTATTTTTTTCCAATAGTTAAAATATTTGTTTTCAATACTAGAGATAACAAATTCCAATACTTATGTTTGTTTCCAATTTATTTATTTTTGGTAATGTTAGAATTTTAAATTTTCTAGTTACACAATTACAACTACTTAATCCAATAGCAACTGTAGTAGGATCACTGAAAGATAGACAATCATAGATACAATAGAACACAAAGATTATCCCGGGAAACCCTCGTGGGGGAAAAAACCCAGCAACCAAAATCATCAATATAGATTCCTTCAACCTGTACAATGATGCATTATATCTTTCCAAGAAAGACCCAGACCAAAACACCAAAAGAACCAGTCTCCAAGACTTGTGCGCTAACCTTCTTATGCACTCCAAGATGCACAAGAGAAGTGTGTGAGTATATTTCCAAATGAGAGGAACATATCCTCTATATATACACAACAATGTCTCTTGAAGAGACATGACTCTTGACCTAACTAACCCATAAAACAAGGCCGACTAGCCACAATGAGGTTTTTTACAATTATAAGTAAAATAACAATAATATAATAATTTATGTTGAGCCAAATTGTACAATATAATTATAATAACCTTTTAAAGGTTTGACTAAAACAATTATACAAGAATATATTCTATAGTTACACAAAAAATATTAGCACTCCCTCTTAACTAGGAAGGTATTATTTCTAGACACAGACTCCAAGTCTGATACCACACGAGCTCACATCCATTGATTGTTGAACATGTGAATCTATATATCCTCGGATATCCATAGTGAAACATGACTTCACCCCATGCAACCAAGGCCTATGGGTAGCTCTAAATAACTACAACATGTCCCCGTGACATCCACTCCCTGCAATGCATCAGTACTTGATCATGTGCACTCCTGTCTCAGTGCCAACCCTTTTTCATGTTGGATGAGACCCACCAGACTTAGTGCCAGCCCTTTTTCATGCTGGATGAGATTTTTCCATACTCAGTGCCAACCCTTTTTCATGCTAGATGAGTTCCACCTGTTACTCCCTCTAAAGAGGGACTACACCAAGCTTGTCCCTGAAGCACTCAAACTTCATCCTCAACAACGGCTTGGTGAACACATCTGTAGCCCGATCCTTGATAGTCGTGAATTGGAGCCTCACTACTCCCCTCTATAACATATCCCTGATATAGTAGTATCTGATCTCGATATGATTCGACCTGTCATGGAACACCGGGTTCTCTGAAAACTTCACACAACTTTGGTTGTCACACCAAATGCAATTCGCCTCCAAACTGAGACCAAATAACCCAGACAACAACTTTCAAATCCATACTGCTTCTCTGCTTGCTTCACATGTTGCCACATACTCAGCTTTAGTCGTACTGAGTGCCACATATGATTGCTTTATGCTGCTCCATGAGACCATACTAGAGCCAAGACTGAAACGGTATCTGGAAGTGCTCTTCTGGTTAGGAATATTGTCGACCCAATCTGAATCTGAGTATCCATATAATCCAAACTCATGGTAAAATATATACCAGAGACCATGATCTAGAGTACCCTTAAGGCACCTCAACACATGTTTTTTTGCAACTAAATGAACATTTATAGGCTGCTCCAAATGATGATTCAAGGTGTTCACAACAAAACATATATCTGGTCTTGTGTTCGTCAAATACATCAATGAGCCCACTATTTGCCTATATAAGGTAGAATCCACAATATCTGAAGATGTGTCTTGCAACAACTTAAGATTTGATACCATCAGGGTAACCATGGCCTTACAATACAACATCTCGAACCTCTTCAAGATTTCCACAGCATACTTTCCTTGATTTAGGAAAATCCCATTTGATCTATGCCAAACTTCTAGTCCCAAGAAGTAGTGCATCATTCCTAAATCTTTCATCTCGAATTCTGCAGCCAATGTTCTCTTACATTCAGTGATGAGATTTTATGCACTTATTAGAAATAGGTCATCTACATACAGTAGTAGAATCATCGGTTCACCATCCTCAACCTTAAAGTAAAGGTTAGGATCTGCACTACTCTTGGTAAAACTGAAGCTCGTAAGAAAATTTTCAATCCTACCATACCATGCTCTGGGTGCCTGCATTAATCCACACAAATCCTTCTTTAATCTGCACACATGATTCTCCATGTCATGTGTTTCGAATCGAAGTGGTTGCTCCACATAAAGTTCCTCTTTTATTTCACCATTCAAGAAGGTTGTCTTTACATCCATCTGGTCCACCTTCCATTTCATCATAGATTTCAATGAAAGTATAGTCTTGATCGAGGTATATCTTGCTACGGGAGAAATTTTTTCTTCATAATCAATCCCTTCCTTCTGAGAGAAACCTCGGGCCACAAATCTTGCCTTATATTTTTCAATATTTTCATCGTCTATGTGTTTCATCTAGTAGATCCATTTTGAACTCACCACAGATTTTTCCTTTGGTCCGGGAACCACATCTCAGACATCATTCTGCATAATGGACTAGTATTCCTCTGTCATAGAATCTTTCCATACTTTATTTTATCTAACCTCTTCATAACTGGAAGTTTCTGCATCCATTATGTCACACAAGCATGCCACGTAGCTAGAATACGTCTTTGGCTTCTTACTTTCCTTGAAATATTTCTTTGGGGCACCAATTATTTATACATCTCTAATAAGCTCTTGTGCCCAAGTTGGTCTTCTCTTGTGAGAAGGTATCTCGACTGGTTTATGAGTTTCTACCATGTCATGATCCTATGGAATGACTTCCTCTGGTTCAACTACCTCTGGAACTTTAGGAACTTCATTCTCCTCTTCATGTGCCTCTTCTACATAGATCTGTTTGGATTTACTAAAAGTTGCATTCTCATCAAATGTTACATATCGGTTGATATCCACTTTCCAGTGACCAGGAATGTATATCATGTAAGCCTTCTATGTGTCACTGTAACCAACAAATATTCCCTTCCATCCAGAAGGGTCAAACTTTGTCCTATTTTCCTTGGGGACATGAACAAATACAAGGCAGCCAAATATTCTAAAATGGATGACTTCTAGCTTCTCTCCCGAAAACATTTCCTCGGGTGTCTTGTTTTCAAGCACCTTGTGGGGAATTTTATTCTGCACATGCACTACCGTTCTCACTTCTTATGCCCACATATGCATAGGAAGATCTTGATCATGGATAATGGCCTTTACTACTTCCATGATTCTCCAGTTCTTCCTTTCAGCTATTCCATTCCACTAAGTGTTATAGGGATTATAAATCTCCCTCTTAATCCCAACTTCCTTGCAATAGTCCTTGAATTCTTCTAAGGTGAATTCACCTCCATTTTCTTATCGCAAGGTATTTATCTTCTGCTATGTCAAGTTTTCTACCATAGCCTTGAACTCTTTGAATTTTCCAAAAACTTCATTCTTTACTTTTAACAAATAAATCCAAGTTTTGCGTGAGTAATCATCAATTAAAGATACATTATATACATACACACTTAGTGAAGTTGTCGACATCGATCCACATACATCTGAATGCACGATGTCCAAAACTCCTTTGGCTCTGCTATTGCTATTGGGAAAGGAGTGCTTCACATTATTTCCTTGTGCACATCCTTTGCACACACCATCTGGTTCTGCTTGGATTTATGGAAGACCTATCACCATTTTTATCACAACCGGAAGAGCTTTGTAGTGTAGGTGAGAAAATATCCTATGCCATAGTTCACTGGGATTCACAATATCATGAACTATTGCAGAGCCTAAATGTCCTTATAATTTGTAGATTCCTCCTTCTTCAACTCCAATCACTACTGCATCATCAAGGGTCTTTTCTATAGGCCACATAATAACTTTACCATCAATAAATGCTACTTTAAATCCTTTCTTGTCCAATGCTGAAATTGAGAGAAGATTCTTCTTTAAACCTGGAACACGGAGAAATTCCTTCATCTTCATTGGCTTGACTGAGCTTAACTTGTAGGAATATTCTCCAACACCTTTGATTGGATATTTATAGTCATCACCCAATTTCACCTTCTAAGGTGAATATTTATGAATAAGCTTAGATAAGGAGCCTTCATAGCCTATCATGTGCTTGGAAGCACCATTGTGTATCAACCAAGTGTCACTTCCATGAGTAACAATACCTGTGAGGGCTGAGATAAGAACATAATCCTCATCACTTGATTCATCTTTCTTTGCAACCTTCTTGGGAGGCTCAACATATTCAATTGTGTGAGCTTGATGCCTCTTACTTCCTTTCTTATTCTTAATTTCCATAATGAGGGGGTAATCCCTAACAAAGTGTCCCAATTCCTGACAATAGTAACATCTGATCTTTGAGTTGTCTCTTTGACCCATCTTAAACTTCTTAGGAAAAGAATTCTCCTTCTTGTTCTTTCCTTTCCTGGTGTGGGTGGCTAGGGCTTGATCTTCATCTTCCATATTTTCTTCTCTTGTAGTGTTCCTAGCTTCTTCCTGGTTACAATCTTCCCAAAGCCTACTAAACTTGGGAAGCTTCTTTCTTGAACAAATTCCTTGGATGAATGCATCCCATGAACTTGGGAGGCCATTCAAGGTAGTCATCACCATCTCCTATCCTTCTACCAAGTCACCAATAGCTTCTATCTGCTCCTTGATTTGATTCACTCTTGAGAAGTAGGAGTGAAAGGTTTCTGAGTTCTGTATTTTCACATTCTTCAACTAAGATCTCAGAGTCATTCTTCGATTTATTTTGCTTCCCTCAAACAAACAAGTTAAGGTGTCCATCATTTTCTTTGGAGAAGATAATGAAGATATATGATGGAGAAGGTGGTCCTTAATGGAGTCTGCAACAATCCTTTTTTCTCTCACCATGTCCTTCTTATATTTTTCCTTAGCTTCATCTCCTTGAGGTTCTTGAACCTCTTATATAATGAACTTATCCAGTCCATATTCTTCAAGAAGGAGGGTTACTCTATACTTCCAAGCCCTGAAGTTATCAGGTCCATCTAGCCTCTCATCGATCTTTGTTCTAGTAGTCATCATGCTTTATGATGGTCTTGGTTTGTCTGGAAACTATCACTAGGCTAAAAATGACTCCCTCTTAGGCTTCTAGATCTGCAACTAGCTTCTATTCAATCCTGTTCTAATACCATGTTAGAATTTTAAATTTTCTAGTTACACAATTACAATTACTTAATCCAATAGAAATTGTAGTAGGATCACTAAAAGATAGACAATCACAGATACAATAGAACACAAAGATTATCCTAGGAAACCTAGCAACCAAAATCCTAAATATAGATTCCTTCAACCAGTACAATGATGCGCTATAGTTCTCCAAGAAAGACCTAGATCAAAACACCAAAAGAAGCGGTCTCCAAGACTTGTGCGCTAGCCTTCGTATGTGCTCCACGATGCACAAGAGAAGTGTGTGAGTGTGTGTCTAAATGAGAGTAACCTATCCTCTATTTATACACAACAGTGTCTCTTGAAGAGACATGAATCTTGACCTAAATAACCCATAAAACAGGGTCGACTAGCCACAATGGGGATTTTTATAATTATAAGTAAAATACCAATAATATAATAATTTATGTTGAGCCGACTTGTACAATATAATTATAATAACATTTTGAATGTTTGACTAAAACAATTATACAAGAATATCTTCCGTAGTTACACCAAAAATATTAGCAGGTAACAATAAATCATAAATTTTCGCGTGATCAAGTGAAATGTAGACGACAATACAAAAATCAAAGCACAATCATCTTCTTAATTTATAGTACAACTCCTCTTATCTTTTGGTTTTCCAAAATTTCCTATTAATCTCTATTTCCCACTCAGAAATCCAAAGGATCCTATTAATCTCTATTTTGCATTCTCTTGATTTTGATATTCCCCTGTCCTCGATGTCTTTTTTAGGTTCACCATTTTCAAATCCCATTGGTCCACTACCACATAACGATAATGGATTCAACAGTTTCATGTGCTTATGACCTCCATGTATCCCAATGCCAATGGTTGTGAGGAACCCCATATGCTAGTTTGGAAGAAGCAATATCAACACTACTAGTATCTAATGTCACATCTAAATGGGTATCATTAAGGTCAATCTAGTAGTTTCTAAACCATCCTCATAGATAATATTTTGATAAGTAATATTTCTCACATTGTACTAAGACTTTCCAAATTTAAAATCCAAATTCATTACCATCTAGTGGTGCAAATTGCACCACCTCTCCTTATAAAACTTTTGAAATGATTCCCTTGGAAATATAATTTGGTTGTGAAGAACACTAATGGACTAGATCCACCTTTTCTCCCACAAACTTACTGTTGTGATTTTGGTTTGTTCATGTCATTGAACCTTCAAATTGCTTAATTATTCAAGGATATCAAGCTATAAATTCACCGCCTTTTTTTAATTAACCAAGATACAAGGATATCAAGCTATAAATTCAATGAGAAAATTCCACAAGGAAACACCAATTCCTTCATCGACACACCAAATGAGAAAGATCTGAAAAGTTTCCCTTCGAAAAAATCATTTTCATCTACATTTGTCACAAGATGTATGGTAATGAAATATCTATGATTTGAGCATCTACATAACAATATTAATTTTGTAAGAAGAAAATAAAACGTAAGTTCTTATTGAATATTTTATCTCCACTATTAGCATCAATACAATTTATCTCCTTCAACTCAACATGTTGTAGAGAGTAGTTAATGTGGTTAAAAATCTATCAGCAAACCCTTCATTAGTTCCCCCGCAATGATAATACTATACTTGAGTAAGGATTGTTCAATATTTCAATGGGCTACCCTTGACTAAAATATTATGCTTGAGGAAAGGTTTTCTTCCTCGTTCCCCTTGAGGAGAATATTATGCTCGAGGAAGGGTCAACCAACCTTTCCCCAGGTCCCCTATCAACGTGAATATTATGCTAGAAGGATGGGAAACACCAATTAAAACCAAGAGTACCAATCAAGAATTTGTGTGATGAGGAGGAAATCATCCAAATCTAGAAAATTACCCTAAAAATGTTGGACAATTTGGGTGTTAATGGGAAGTACAACTAATACCAATTACCATAGTCTAACTGTTGTTGGGAAAAATACCCTACGGACTAGAAAACTAGGGTCAGACTTGCATGCGGATTTTGACCATGAAGAAATTACTTTTTAACCTACCACCCAAAACTTAAACCCCTCTTTCACAATACATGCACAGAAAGGAACTACCAACCTTGTTACTGGCGTTTGGTGTAGATCCTCCGTTGCGCTTCGACCGCTTGCTTACACTGCTCCTTCCAAGGATAACCTGTAGTCAAAACAAACAACAATATATGCACGTTACTTTTCTACTTGATGGTTAGAAATTAAGCATAAATTGACCAAATCATAGATAACTCATGCATTGGGACGGGAAAATTATTCTTTTATTATTTGAAAGATGAATCAACTTACAATCAAAGTCGAGACCGACCACCGCTCCTTGATCCTGATCCTGGGCTCCTCTTCGTTTGTCCTCCAACTGCTTTGCATTAAATCTCCTTTGGCATGAGGAAAGGATAAAGGGTTGGGACAATGGATTCAGCAAATGGGTAGAGTTTCTTCGCTATCTTTTTCCTCCTCCAAATGGTACCCCTACCCCTTCTTTTATAGGCTAGAAGGAGTTAGGGTTTTGGACGAACCCTCGGCCATGCATGGCCGGGAGTTTCAGTTAACTGACCCATAGCTTTTTGTTCCGTCGGAAACTTTCCTTTTTTTGTGCTTTGTTAGGTACACGCAGGCTGTAGTGGGCCTGCCAGCATGCACACGCATGCAGTAATGGATTAGGGCGTGTGGGCCTTGACACAAGAGCATTTCCAAAGAGTTGTTCAGCAGATGTTTTGGCAATGAAGGGATATGAGTTGGCCTGATGACAGGTAACCATGTGTGGTTTTAGGGTTATAACAGATGCCCCCTAATGTGTGAGGTCAGAAGAGCATCTGATGGCCGAAATACATTACCAATATTTTACCAATCTTTACTGATGTGCTGAACGAGTGAGCCCAAGGATCTGGAACCAGGAGGTGCCATATGAAAAATAACAAATGTCTCACCAAGGTGGGCATACCCATGCTCGGGATAAAATAGAACCATGGCTACCAATTAGATACATTGTAGATCCATGTCAAATAACTATAGAGAGTAGCCACGAATAATACACAACAGAGCTACATCTCAAAATCAGAAAGATAGACATATAGAGTACCCATCTTCCAGAAGCTGATTCGGCCTGATGGCTGTACTTCAAATCTCGAGCAACAACTTCAAAATCTTCTAAAACTCGGGTAGGAGTGTAATATGAGTGTACGACTACACTACCCAGAGGTCTTCGACAGCTCGTCGGTTATGGACTTGATAATCTTGATGATCGGACTGAAGGCTTCAGTGATTTCGAACAAGGACTTGATTGGACGTTCAGGATGGTCAGGTATGTGGACAAGAGACATATTGCAGAGGGGTCGACTCAAGCTTAGTAACAAACTTCCCTTGGACAATAGCATGACAAGTGATAAGACTCAGGCAACATATATGTTAATCATAAGTCTACGAAGCAGGAGGCAACGCAAACTCTCCATATGTTTGGAAGAGTAACTAAACGGTGGAGGACACAACTCTATATAGCAAGAAAAGCTTCCTAAGGTCGTATTACATCCCATAGTCTGATGATCAAACAGACATATGTGCTTTATCCAAGGGCGACTCATTATGTTTCCAATAAAGAAAATACTTTTCCCATCCTCTTTTTGGGGTATATTTGATTTTTTTTGTTCTTTTTGATAATTTTTGAAAAAGAATAAAGGAATATTACGTTACAATGGAGGAACAAGTACTGCAAATATACAAGCTTGAGGCACAAGGACAAGACTGATGTTCTGGTAAAATGATACTCGGAAAAAATCCTTCGGCGGCCAAAGGTGTTAAGACGCAGAAGCAAACTGTCACAAGGATGATGGATAAGGTATGCAAATGCGGTTGATAGAACACACAATGGTAACGTCCTTCAATGTAAGTTTAACGAGCCCAGAGAAGGTAAGCTCGGTGGTTTTTCATATTTAGAGAGTCTGAAAAAGCATAAAAGGAGACTCCACTGGGGTACCTTTTTCGACCATAGTCTAGTCGGTTCGAAAAAGAGATAAACTAGCACCGATTAGACGTCAATTCAAAACCATTTTAATGAGTGTGACAAGGACAATATCACTCATCTATTTTTTCACTTTTAAGGAGTCTGAAAAAAGCTTAACTATAGACTCCGTCAGGAATATTCTTCTGGAGCAATTTAACGAGTGTGAAAGAATAAGGTCACTCAGCGATATTTTCAATTTTAGGGAGTCTGAAAAGAGCTTAACTATGGACTCTGTAGGGGTTTCTTTTTTGTAAATTTAGTCCCTCAGGCCCGAAAAAGGAATAAAATTATACCTGAGGATACTCTTCTAAAGAATGGGAATTCAATAGAGTATTCCTTTGTTTGTACAGTTGACTGTCCAGACCGAAAAAAGGGTAAACTACCACCGGATAGACATGACTTCAAATTTCAGTTTAACGAGCGTGAAAGGCCACAAGATCGCTCGAAAATATTTTCATTTTTAGAGGGTTTGAAAAGGGCTTAAAAGGAGACCCGTTTATGTTTTGGGAGTCCTGAGGGTGAGACAAAGAGTGAAAAAGACACATGAAAATGAGGCTTAAACTCATATTCAGGAAAGACTATACGGACTCCCGAGCCTATAGTGTTTTTTAGAAACAGCATGGACACCATAATGCAACCAGGACCTACCTAGGGAATCCATGTTCTGGTAAGCTCTACCACCAAGTTGCGACACTTCTAGAGTAGATATGACGATTCCATGTCACAACCTGATGGGATCGATCCTATAGCATAAGAAAAAGGCAACGAGATGCAAAAGTTGGGGTAGTATCCTAACCTATATGTTCAAGTCGATTTTTTTTATTTTTTTTTTAAATATTTTTTTTTATGGACCGTCAATATTTTTTCGAAACTCAAAAAAAAATTGTCCCAAAACCTGATCGAATCTCTCCCGTATAACTCCTGGATCACTCTAAATGGTTTTTGATATAAAGAAACTGATAAGGGGGCCAAAAAAGTGACAAAAAGAGGCCAAAAAGTCTATAAATAGAAGTTGGCAGCTTATTATCACCATTGCTGATTTGGAAATTGACTCTGGAGCCAAAAGACCCCCTTTGCCAAAGATAGTGATTCTGGGAGCTACAGTAGACGAAACGGACTTCTGCTTGGACCAAGTAAGTACAAACTCCCTTATCTAGCTAGTCAATACTTCATTTTAGTCTTTTAAGTTATTTTTTGGGTGGGCATCGACCTTAAAAAGGTCGGCCCTAGGTACACGTGGGATTTCCAGAGACAGCCCGCATGTACACACGTGTAGAGTAAAGCCTTCACGCGTGTACACGCGACTATCACCTCTACAGGCCGCGTGTACCCCCCCCCCCCTATTGATGGAAAAGAAAATTAAAAGAAGTATTGACCCTCCTCTACCTTGTTGTGTTGGCAGGATGTATGTCCAGTGGAGGGAAAGGGAGCACGAGGCAATCAGTGAGTTGGTTGCTGCAGATCCGAATGTTGTGGCCGTGTTAATGCAATGCAGTTTGCTTAAATTCTTTTTGTGTCTATTTATGCGCGCACAACCAAGGCTACTGAACGCCTTGATTGATTACTGGCACCCTAATGCAGAGGCCTTTATGTTAGAGGGGAAATCATTGGTGCCCACCACCGAGGACATTTACTTTCTGACTGGCCTCTCGAGGAGAGGGGAACCAGTCAACTTCCAGACTTTTCCTGTCGGGCTGAGCAAGATCTCGAAGTTGATAGCTGAGTACTGTGAGGCTAGGACCAAATGTGCAGGTTCCCAGGTACCTATTAGCAAGATTACCAACTTATCACTATAGACTATCTTGCTACTTATTGGGCGGATTACTGACTCAGTAGTCGTGCATCAAGCTTCATGCGCACAGATGAAATGTGCTATCCAGTGCATGAATGCACAAATTTTTTATTGGAGTACCACACTGCTGGAGTGTATGAAGAGGCAATTGACAGATTGCCGACAGCGGACACAAAGGAACTTCGGGTTCGACACTATCTTGTGTTTGTTCTTTTTTGAGAGAGTTTCATGTTTCAGTCCTCGGGTTGTAGTATGAGGACATCTGGCCTCTTTCCCTGCAGTGTGTAGATGGGTAGTGCTACTGTCGTGATAGGGTGGTGGAAGGACCTTTGAGGCCTTCGACGATGACTTTTTTGCTTGGCTGTCACGACAGATCCCGACTATCGAGGACTACCTGAATGTAGGGATAGACTTCTCTAGAGATCCAGAGATACCCGTGCCTCCTGGTGAGGAGCGAGGGGAGATGGGTAAGTCTCCTCCTTTGTAGTTTTTTTTTTGTTTGCATATGTAATTTTTATGTATTTTTTTGTTATATATATCATTTTTTGTATGCTAGAGTATTTGATGGGTAAATTTTTATTTCATGTAGATGTGGGACCCGTGCGACCTACCGACTATGCACGGAACAGGTGTCGCCCACGGCCAGAAGCTGTAGCTGCCGTCGCTGGGGGAGAAGCAGTAGCTGGGAACCTCCCAGCAGGAGAGGCCGAGAGGGTCCTTAGGCGAATTGAGCGTAACTTTACTGCACTCACTCGCACAGTCCTGATGGCAGAGATAGAGGACCTGCCACCATCCATGCAACCTCATGTTGTGGGGGCACCTCGGACATGGGTCCGTTTGTTTAGGCGTTTATCCCGTGTAGTAGATGATTATAACAGGGCCCATAGGCCTTGAACAGACTCTAGACTTTTTATGTGCCACGAGCACCTTGTTGTATATATTTTTTGAGGGCATAAGCCCTGTGACTTTTTACTATTCCCATTTTTTAGGCGCTTGCGTCCATCTATGTA
>ML790576.1:91065-108474 GCA_009831015.1 Picea engelmannii | reverse complement strand
GAGGTATGAAGGTGAAACTGATGATGTGTAAAGACGAAAGAAAAAACGAATGAAAAAATGTTGGAAACAAAAGATTTTTACTAAATGCAAAATGACTTTTCACAAAGAAAGATTTCTTTTTCTTTTCAATTTTTCTAAGATTTTATGCAGCAAACACAAAGGAGTTTCACTCGACTACGATCTACTTATGCTCAACATGCACTGCAAAATTTTACGAAACAAAAGACTTCTCCCTAGCTAATGATGCAGAAACACACTCTTTAAACAAAGCAGAAAATGAAAAAGAGATATATTTTTTTTTATTTAAGTGCTAATAAAGAAACAAAGGGAAAATACCGACAAGCACAAAACCAAGAAAGACAAATTCTGGCTTAAAGTGAATATCTCAAAGACACACAATGCAATGAAGAAAACAGAGACTCTTACGCTTGTCTGAAAACCATAAAACAAAAAAAAAAAATTATTTTTTCTTGTCAACTATCAACTGAGAAAAAACAGGCTAAGGGTAAGAGGCCCTAACCTACTGATTGTTCAACCCTAGACTCAAACACCTGAGAGGAATACTTCTTAGCAAAGGAGGGGATGACTGCCCCACCCTGAACCAGAAGTAGTCTGTCAAGCACGCTACTGTCACTAAAACAGCACGCGTGCGAACGCGTGCTGATCTGAAACAGGACGCGTGTACACGCGAGCTGACCTTGTGCAGGCCGCGTGTATGTATAACTTGTAAGACAAAGATAAAAACAGGTAGTCCAGACTAGGAATAGGCCTCTGGTATTGACAACCAGGGTCCCTTGAAGGCTTGGATGCTTTTTCTAACAGAAAAGAAAAAATAATGCAAGGAATAACAAGGAAAAAAGGCAATCTGAAATAGGACTGTGAACCAGCAAGACTTAGACAGGATTCCAGAAACCCCCCTGAGAATGTATAATTCTGACAGGGAAGAGATGGACTGCCTCTATAGGTCTCTGGACTCCTACACGCTACTGTTATCCCTACATCTAGCGTTCACATGCGGGCTGTAAGAGGATAGGGCGCGGGTACACGCGTGCAGGCCTTATGCAGGCCATGTGTACCTCTGTGTGTCCTGACAACTACCGTCAAGCAGAAGTCAGGGAAAACTGGTATGAAGAACCAGTCTCCCTGCTCGCTCAGACCTTACAGAAAAGACAGGCAAAGAAATAGAAAATATAATCTTTTAAACTACCCAAAAACCTCAACTAAATCCGTAAACCCTAAAGAGTATCTTCCCCGATATGGTCGCCAATTCTGTTGTTGGGAAAATTACCCTACGGAATAGAAAACTAGGGTCAGACTTGCATGCAAATTTTGACCGTGAAGAAATTACTTTTTAACCTATCACCCAAAACTTAAACCCCTCTTTCACAATACATGCACGAAAAGGAACTACCAACATTGTTAGTGGCGTTTGGTGTAGATCCTCCGTTGCGCTTCGACCACTTGCTTACACTGCTCCTTCCAAGGATAACCTGTAGTCAAAACAAACAACAATGCATGCACGCTACTTTTCTACTTAAGGGTTAGAAATTAAGCATAAATTGACCAAATCATAGATAACTCATGCATTGGGATGGGAAAAGTATTATTTTATTATTTGAAAGATGAATCAACTTACAATCAAAGTCGAGACCAGCCACCGCTCCTTGATCCTGATCCTGGGCTCCTCTTCGTTTGTCCTCCAACTGCTTTGCGTTAAATCTCCTTTGGCATGAGCAAAGGCTAAAGGGTTGGGACAATGGATTCGACAAATGGGTAGAGTTTCTTCGCTATCTTTTCACTCCTCCAAATGGTACCCCTACCCCTTCTTTTATAGGCTAGAAGGAGCTAGGGTTTTGGATGAACCCTCGGCCATGCATGGCCGGGAGTTTCAGTTAACTGACCCATAGCTTTTTGTTCCGTCGACAACTTTCCTTTTTTTTTTCTTTGTTAGGTACACGCGGGTTGTAGTGGGCCTGCCAGCGTGCACACGCATGCAGTAATGGGTTAGGGCGCGTGGGCCTTGACACAATAGGATTTCCAAAGAGTTGTTCAGCAGATGTTTTGGCAATGAAGGGATATGAGTTGGCATGATGCTAGGTAAGCATGTGTGGTGCAATTTAGGGTTATAACACTAACACATAAGCTATTAACTTTAATAATAATATGTATATCTCGAGAAATACTCTTAAAAACTAACCAAAATATTTATAACAATTGGCATATTGTATATTTAAAATAAACGTGAACACATGGATAAAGAACCACACCAATAACACATTACATAGAGATCCATATCATAGAACATGTAAGAGATGAAAATAGATAAATAAATGTTAAGAACATCTCTATTTCACAAAGGTAAGAAAAAGTACAAAAATAAAAGTAAACCATAATATTCAAGCAATTCAAAACAACTTATTATGGGTATTTATATTGCTACAATAGGTAAGAACACATACATACACAAAAGAAAACCATGATATTTAGGAAGGTCAAAACCATTGATTACAATTATTTATATTCCTGCAATAACTATCTACCAAGTTAGACATAGTAAATGTTGCAATGTTACAAGTATTAGATTATTTTTCTATAAAAAAAATAATCTTATTTAACTTGAAACAACAATCAAGGTTTTAACCATTTTAATAGTTACAACAACTATTACATTTACATTCAATTTTTTATACATAAATAATCAAATAATTGAGTATAACAATTAAGTTTTTAACCATATATACTAATTGATTGGCTATAAGTTCTCAAGTGATTTTCTCATGTTTTTTATTAACCATGCAATAATGGATAGTATCCCTCAATTCTTGCACCCAATTGTAGAAGAAGTGACTCCAATAAAAATATGAAATTTAAATGTGCATCCATTTGCAACATTGCCTAATTTGTCCATAGTTGTGGTTGTTGATTTGTTTCCATATTAGATTTCCTCAAAGTGATCCTTAAGGGAGAGTGTCATATGGGAGAGTTCATTAAGGGAGAGCACCTTAATGGGATAATTCACCTTAAGAAAGAGATTTTTGAGGGAGAACACGGGGAGAGAGAGAGAGAGAGAGAGAGAGAGAGAGAGAGAGAGAGCATTAAGGGGGGACACTAAGGAAGAGAGCACACTAATGGAATTGAACAAGGAAAAATAACTTGTTAAATGAGGAATGAAAAAATGTAAATAGTTATATCGCTATAGAGACATGCCTGATTTATATGGAAAATAAAACAAAAATGAGAGAAAAGAGGAATGAAAGAGGAAATTGGAAAAATAAATGGAAGAGAAAATTTCTATAGAAGATTGAAAGAAGAAAAAATAGTGGATTAGGAAATTTCTAAGAAGAATGGAGGAGAAAAATGTCAAAGAAGAATAGAAGAGGAAGTTTCTAAACATGAATGAAAGAAGAAATTGTTGGGAAGATTGGAAGAGTAAAAAGAGAAAAAGAAGTGGAATATGAAGTTTCTATAAAGAATAAAAGAGAAAAATGATAAACAAGAATAAGAGAGGAAATTGTTAAAAAAGAAAGGGATAGAAAAAAGAAAAATGAGAGAACTTAAAAAAATAAAAGCGAGAGAAAATAAAAAAGGATATAAAAGAAAACTACTAATAAGTGTGAAAGAGTAATTTACTAAAAAGGAATAAAAGAAAAAAATGTTAGAAAAAAGGGGAAGGTAAAAGGAATAGAAGAGACAATTGAAAAATTATAATTGATAAATTGATAAACAAGAATATCATGCTTGAGAAAGGGTTAGTCAATCCTTCTTTGGGATCCCTATCGAGGAGCATAATAGATGCAAAAAAGGGTCAAATAACCCCTACCCAATATACTCCCATTGGAAAAAACAATCTAGAGGAAAGGAAATCGACCCTTAAACATGCAACAACTAGACATTGATAGTTTGTTTAAAGAACAATCAATTAAGACTTCTTCATGGAAACTGTAGAAGAGAACCATTAGATAAATTTTGAGGTTAAAAATGGGCCTCAAAATAAAATGTGTTATCAACATAAAATTTAAAAGAACCAATAGGATTCAACATGATGATGTCAACCATAAGGGTAAATGGTTTTGGAGGAAAAGAAAGAAAACTATTTTTTTAATTATATTTTTGACTCATCTCCTTATAGGTTTACTCAAATTCCAAGAGTAGTCAATTTTTGGATGCAAAATTAAATTCCCCATCCAACAAGTACTCACTCTACATAATTTTGATAGATCCACATTGAGGTAAATTGGAAATCAATGAAAAGAACATGTTTCTTTGAAAAGAAACATATTTTTTTCATGTATTTCTAGTTTATCTCATTGTGGGTCTATAAAAGGTATGTATATTGGGTAATCATTGGATCAAAAATTTAATTATTCATCCAACAAGTGCCTACTCTTGAAATTTGATCAAACCTATAAGGAGATAAGTCAAAAATACGATAAAAATGAAGTTTTATTTCTTTCCTTTTCAAAATTCATAACTCTTATTTTAAATTTTTATTTATTATTTTCCTCGGGAGACCCATTTTTTACCTCAAAATTTCTCTAATGAATATTCTTATGGAAGGTTTAAGAAATTATTTCTTAGTGATAAAACTAGACACAAAAATTACATTTGAGGAAGGATCAATCAACACTTCCCTAGAATCCACCTAGACAACATTACTATTCTCTAGAAAATGTTAGTCAATAGTTCCCTAGAACCCCCTTCAACAAGAATACTATTCTACAGGAAGAGTCAGTAAACCCTTCCACGGGATCCTCCTCAATAAAAATTCCATCCTGGAGGAAGGGTCGACTAACCCTTTTACTAGCTCACCTTGAATAACAATCCTATGATGAATGAAGTGTCAACCAACCCTTCCCTAGACTACCCTTTATGAGAATTACTATGCTTGAGGAAGTTTCAAAATTAGGAATCCCTTTGTTGATGATACTAAAGTGGAGGAAGGTACCATTCACCATTCTTCAAGCTCCCCCTTAATGATAATACTATGTTCAATGAATATTTTATTGATCCTTCTTCAAGCATCTCTTTATCAAGAATATTACTTTACAAAAAGGGTCAGCCACTGGTTACTCATGCTCACCTTCGATGATAATTCCATGTTGGAGGAAGGGTCAAACTATCCTTTCCTTGGCACACTCTAGAAATAAATACTATGCTGGATGAAGGGTTGGTCAACCCTTCACTAGACTATCCCTCTATGAGAATTCTATGTGGGAGGAAGGGTCAACTGACCCTTTCCTTGGAATCTCCCTCAGTGGGAATAATATGTTTGAGAAAGGATTATCTGACCTTTCCACTAGATATCTTGAGATTAGAATACCAACATTAAGGAAAGGTCCATTGACCCTTCACCATGCTCCCCCACCATTATAATCCTATGTTGGAGGAAGGGTTAGCTAACTCTTCCACAAGATCCCTTTAAAGTAAAAACTATGTTGGAGGAATAATTAATCAACCCTTCCTTGGGACCCCTTTTGATGAGAATTATATTGTGGATAAAGGACCGGTTGATCCTTCATTGAACCCCCTTCAACTACTATATTATTCTACATGAATGTTTGGAGTACCATTTTCTAATATCACCCTCAATGAAAATTCTATGCTTGATGAAGGATCACTTGTCCCTTCCCTATCCCACCCTTCGATGAGAATATTATTCTAGAGGAAGGGTTAGTTGACCTTTATTTAGGATCACCATCAACAAAAATTCTATTTTGGAAGAAGGATCGGCCAACCCTACCATAGAACCTCCTTTAATTAAAACATTATTTTGTAGGAAGGGTCACCTTTCTTGGGCTCACCCTTGATGAACATTCCATGCTGGAGGAAGGGTCGACTAACCCTTTCACTCGCTCACCCTAAATGGGAATACTATGTTGGAAGAATGGTCATTTGACCCTTCCCTATACTACCCTTCTACAAGAATACTCTTATATACAACAATATTGTTCTTGAGGAAGTATCAAACCCAAGCCTCCCTTCAATGAGACTACTAATGTAGAGGAAGAGATGATCAACCCTTCCCAGGGCTCCAACTTGGTGGAAATACTATGCTTGAGAAAGGGTTGACCAACCCTCGGCCCCTCTTCATCAAGAACATTATTCTACAGGATGGGTCACCTACTCCATACCTAATCCAATCCTCAATGAGAATTCCATGTAGGGGGGAGGGTTAGTCGACCCTTTCATTGGATCACGCTTAACAAGAATACTATGTTGATGTAAGGATTGGTCAACCCTTCCCTAGACAAACACTCTATGAGATTTATATGTTGGAGGAAGTCTCAACCAATTCTCTCCTTAGACTCCCCCTTAGTATTAAAAATATTATAAAGGAAGTTTCAACCAACCTTTCTATTATATACCCTCAAATGAGAATTACTTCATTGAATAAGGATTGATCATCCCTTCTCTATGCTCCCCCTTCATGAGAATTCTATGCTAAAGGAAGGGTCGAATGAACCTTCCCTAAGATCCCTCTTTCATGAAAACTATGCTAGAGGATGAATCGATAAAACCTTTCATAGGATCCCCCTTGACAATAATTTTATGATGAATAAAGGATAAATTGATCCTTCCCTATACCCCCTATGACTAGAATATTATTTTGCAGGAATGTTAAAAACACTCTTACATAGTCTCACCCTTGATAGGAATTATATGTTTGATGAAGGATCAAGCGTCCCTTCCTCAAGCACCCCTTCAATGAGAATACTATTATAGAGGAAAGATCAATTGACCTATCCCTGGGATCACCCTCGATAATATTTTTTTGTTAGAGGAAGGATTATATAACGCTTCAATAACACCCCATTTGATGAGAATATAATTCTAGAGGAAGGGTCAATCAACCCTTCCATGGGATCCTGATCGACAAAAGTTCCATTCTAGAAAAGAATCAATCAATAATTTCACTAGATCACCTTGAATGGGAATATTATACTACATGGAGGGTCAATGGACCCTTCCTTAGGCTACCCCTCTAATAGAATATTATACTCTATGGGAAAACAATGCTCAAGGAAGTGTTGGACCCAAGAATCCATTCAATGAGACTACTCATGTGAAGGAAGAGAAATATAACCCTTCCCCTATCTCCTCCTCAATTAAAATACTATGTTCAAGGAAGGGTCAACCTATCCTTCCTAAAGCCCCTATTTGAAAATAATACTTTTCTAGAGAAAGGGTTGGACACTCCTTACCTAGGATTACTCTTGAAAATAATTCCATGTTGAGGGAAGGTCAACCAATCATTTTCCTAGCTCACCTTAAAAAAGAAGACTATGCTATAGGAATGGTTATATAACCCTTCCATGAACTACCCCTCTATGATAATTTTATGCTAGAGGAAAGGTCGATCGAACCTCTCCTTAAACTCCCCCTT
The DNA here is from genome assembly GCA_009831015.1 of Picea engelmannii. Lineage (NCBI taxonomy): Eukaryota > Viridiplantae > Streptophyta > Pinopsida > Pinales > Pinaceae > Picea > Picea engelmannii. The sequence goes on along the minus strand of ML790576.1, from coordinate 101,090 downwards.
GGTAGGAATAATATTCTTAAAGAAGGGTCATTTGAACATTCTATTGGATTAATCACGAAAAGAATATCAGCATTGATGAAGGGCCAGTTGACCCTTCTCTGGGATCCCTCTTTCATGCAAAGTATGTTGAATGTAGAATTGGGAAACCTTCCCCTTGGATCCTCCTCAATGAGAATTCTATGGTGGAGAAAGGATCCTATGTTCGAAGGACCCTTACCTAGTCTCACCCTCGATGAGAATTATATCCTTTATGAAGGATCAATCATACCTTCCCAAAGACATCTTCAAGTAATATAATATTCTAGAGGAAGGGTCAATCAACATGTCCTAAGGATCACTCTTAATGAGAATTCTATTTTAGAAGACGGATGGGTCGACCCTTCCATGGGAATCCCTTCTAAGAGAATATAATTATAGAGGAAGAGTTAGCCAACCCTTCCAATGGCTCCCCCTTAGTAAAAATTCCATGCTAGTGGAAGGGTCAAATGACCCGTTCAATGGCTCACCTTGAATAGGAATACTATGATGGATGAATGATCCAAGTGGATATCGGTGGCCACCCACCTTTTCCGACTGGCTCAAAACAGTTTTCTGGCAATTTTGGCAATTTACTATTTCTAGCAGGTTTTAACTTCCGGGGCCATTTTGAGGGACTAAATGAATGTTTTTAGAGATCGATGTTCTCAATGATATTCAAAGGAATTATTGAACCCCCAAAATTAATCTCCTTGACGATACATTTCCAACGAGCTATCATACGCCTAAAATGGAGATCGTATGCAAAAGTTACAACCCCGGGAAGTTGATGTACTAACTTACCCAAACGGGGCCCACATGACTTTTGGCGCTTCATCTCCTAGGGTTAGGTTTTTGGATGTCTAGGGTTTTTGGAATTCCTGTTTATTGTAAAAAGGCCTTGAGAGCCTCATTGTAATCATCTTCTTGCAAATGCGAGTAGCTGTCACATCTCTTCTCAGAGATAAGTTGTCACCATTCTAGCGAATCTTTTATTCTGTATTTTTACAGTCTCTGTACATTTCTTTCATTAATAGAAATTGTGTATTATTGTATCTCTGTGTTTATGGTTGCATCTTTGATATATTTCTATTATATTATTGGATATACGTGATATCTCTGTGCATTTCTTTATTATATCTCCGCTCTCATTTTGTGCCGAAAATAATCTGGATCACTGGTATCAGAGCAGGTTGTTCTTGGTCGTTTTTTTTAGTGCATGTCCCGGACAAGGTCTGAGTATAGAAAGTTGGGTTTAAAGCTTGAATCTCTTGAGTAAAATCGCTCTCGCACACCCAAGAAACCCTCAATGGTAGAAGAAAAGAAAAACTATGCAGCAAACAATCATATCAGTTTGTTGCTTGAGCAAGCTCTCATGCTACAGCGGGATGAAATGATGGAGAATTTTTCCCACATCCTTCAACACTTGTCGATAGCAACATGCACATCTTCATCAAGCGGCCACTTTGGAGGCACCTCTCTTTTCAAGGTACAAGTTAATTTTGATATTCCTGTATTTCAAGGACAAATAGATGTAGAAGCCCTAGACTAATGGTTAAATTTGCTAGAAGATTATTTCTCTGTTCACAAATTTTTCGACAAAGAAAAGATCACCTTTGCACTCCTTAAAGATCTCCCCCATGTCAAAAATTGGTGGGAAACTTATTGGGAGAAGAGTTCCACAGAGGAGTCTGAAATATATGGGGTCGATCCCACTTGGGATTTTTTTGTGGATGCAGTAAAGGAACAATATTACCCTATTGGAAACTATGAGGACCAGTACATGAGATGGACCACACTGTGGCCAGAGAGGGGCCAAGCAATTCTAGAGTTCACCAATACCTTCTATACCTTGTGCACCAAGTTGGGTATCAAAGACTCCGAACGACATTTGGTTCTGAAATACCATGGGGCTCTACACAGATACATCCAAACTAAAATGGATTTTCTAGACATCTCATCACTCGGTGTTGCCTATCGATACGTTGTTAAAATCGAGCAGAAATTTAAGCACCAGAACAAATGGGATTTTGGTTCTGCAAATCCGCAACAACCAAAGTATGACAAAGACGTCCCTAACAAACAGTCTCATGAAAACCAATCCAAGCCACATGAAAAGAAGGGTTACGGGAAGACAAAGAAGGACACCGGAAAATGGTGTGTTTTCCACAAAATCCCCTGGCACAACACCGATGAATGTCTCTCAAAAAAATCATTGGTAGCCAAGATCAAAGACAAGGAGTCAAACCCTGATTCAAAATCTGATTCTGAAAATATTGGTAAAGGACAAATCATTGACGCAGACCCCACTACTATTGTCACAACCACAGCAATTCAACCATAAGAACCAACAGATCCTGAAGAGGGGGAGCACCTTTTTCATTCACATATGTGGGTGAAGGGAACCCCTCTGCATTTTATTGTTGATAGCAGAAGCCAAAAGAACCTCATCTCAGCTGAGGTTGTCAAACAGTTGGGATTGTCGACAACACCACACCCGCAGCCATACAACATCAGGTGGCTTCGCCAAGGACGAGATCTTGGTGTCAGCCAGTAATGTCGATTGTCATATGGCATCCAACCCTTCAAGGATGAGGTATTATGTGATGTTTCCCCACTAGATGTCTTTGATGTTCTCTTGGGCCAACCATATATGTGGAAGTTCCACATTGTTTATGAGTCTCGACCCTCCAGTGTCATTGTTTCTCTGGGGGGTCATCTCTACATAATACTAGAGATAGTTCTGACTATTGTTCCACCTAAAAAGTGTCACAAGGTAGTATCTCATACTGCAAAATTTGGCTTCTTCACAATCTGTTCAAAAGGGGAACAAAAGGACACTGCAGCCACTACAGCTTCGCCCCAAGCACCTTCTATCCAACAAACGCAGGTCGACAAGGTTGCAAAAAAGTTCAAAGATTCCTTCTACACACCTTCCTCTCATGTATCCCGACTTGTTGAACAACCTCGGCCTCAACAGGTTCGTGACAGACTTTCACAAACTTAGCAACGCGACGTCTCTAGCAAGGCAAGGAGCTCACCAAGATGCAGATTCAGCAAACGCTTTTCCCTCTCCCCCGGGAACTCAACGCAATGGACACCATTGCTTCCTAAGGATGGAGGGTTGATCCAAGTAGATATCTGTGGCCACCCACCTTTTTCGACTAGCTCAAAACAGTTTTCTGGCAATTTTGGCAATTTACTATTTTTAGCAGGTTTTAACTTTTGAGGCCATTTTGAGGGCCTAAATGAAGGTTTTTCAAGATAGAGGTTCTCAATGATATCCAAAGTCATAATTGGATCCCCAAAATGAATCTCCTTGATGATACCTTTCCAACGAGCTATCATACGCCTAAAACGAAGATCGTATGCAAACGTTACGACCCCGGGAAGTTGATGTACTAACTTACCCAAACGGGGCCCACATGACTTTTGGTGCTTCATCTCCTAGGGTTAGGTTTTTGGATGTCTAGGTTTTTTGGCATTCCTTTTTATTGTAAAAATACCTTAAGAGCCTCATTTTAATCATCTTCTTGCGAATGTGAGTAGCCATCACATTTCTTCTTAGAGATAAGCTGCCACCATTCTAGCGAGTCTTTCACTCTGTATTTTTACAGTCTCTGTACATTTCTTTCATTAATAGAAATCGTGTATTATTGTATCTTTGTGTTTATGGTTGCATCTCTGATATATTTCTATTATATTATTGGATATACGCGATATCTCTATGCATTTATTTATTATATCTCCGCTCTCATTTTGTGCCGAAAATAATCTAGATCAGTGGTATCAGAGCAGGTTGTTCTTGGTCATTTTTTCAGTGCATGTCCCTGACGATGTCTGAGTATAGCAAGTTGGGTCTAGATATTTTCTCTTTTGAGGACAATCGCTCTCTCACACCCAAGAAACCCTCAATGGCGAAAGAAAATAAAAATGACGGAGCAGACGATCCTATCAGTCTGTTGCTTGAGCAAGCTCTCACGTGACAGCGGGACAAAATGATGGAGAATTTTTCCCACATCCTTCAACGCTTTCCGATAGCAACAGGTGCATATTCATCAAGAAGGCACTTTGGAGGCACCTCGCTTTTCAAGGTACAATTTAATTTTGATATTCCTGTATTTGAAGGACAAATAGATGCAGAATCCCTAGACAAATGGTTAAATCTGCTAAAAGGTTCTTTCTCTGTTCACAAATTTTCCGACAAAGAAAAGATCACCTTTGCACTCCTTAAATCTCTCCCCCATGTCAAACATTGGTGGGAAACTTATTTGGAGCAGAGTTCCATAGAGGAGTCTGAAATATATGGGGTTGATCCCACTTGGGATTTTTTTGTGGATGCGGTAAAGGAACAATATTACCCTATTGGCAACTATGAGGACCAATACATGAGATGGAACACACTGTGGCAAGAGAGGGGCCAAGAAGTTCTGGAGTTCACCAATACCTTCCATACCTTGCGCACCAAGATGGGTATCAAAGACTTTGAACAACATTTGGTTATGAAATATCGTGGGGCTCTACACAGATACATCCAAACTGAAATGGATTTTCTAGACATCTCATTACTCGGTGTTGCCTATCGATATGCTATTAAATTCAAGCAGAAATTTAAGCACCAGAACAAACAGGATTTTGGTTCTGCAAATTTGCAACAACCAAAGTATGACAAAGACATCCCTAACCAACAGTCTCCCGAAAACCAGTCCAAGACACATGAAAAGAAGGGTCACGTGAAGACAAAGAAGGACACCAGAAAATGGTGTGATTTCCACAAAATCCCCTGGCACAACACCGATGAATGTTGCTCAAAACAGTCATTGGTGGCCAAGATAAAAGACAAGGAGTCGAACCCTAATTCAGAATATGATTCTAAAAATATTCGTAAAGGACAGATCATTGACGCAAACCCCACTACTATTGTCGCGACTGCAACAATTCAACCAGAAGAACCAAAAAATCCTAAAGAGGGGCAGTGCCTTTTTCATTCACAGATGTGGGTGAAGGGGACCCCACTGCATTTTATTGTTGATAGCGGAAGCTAGAAGAACCTCATCTCAGCAGAGGTTGTCAAATAGTTGGGATTGCCGACAACACCACACCTGCAACCATAAAACATTGGGTGGCTTCGCCAAGGACGAGATCTTGGTGTCAGCCAGCAATGTTGATTGTCATATGGCATCCAACCCTTCAAGGATGAGGTATTATGTGATGTTTCTCCACTAGATGTCTGTGATGTTCTCTTGGGCCAACCATATATGTGGAAGCGCCACGTTGTTTATGAGTCTTGACCCCGCAGTGTCATTGTTTCTCTGGGGGGTCATCTCTACAGAATACCAAAGGTAGTTTCGACTACTATTCCACCTAAAAAGTGTCACAAAGTAGTATCTCATACTACAAAATTCAGCTTCTTCACAATCTATTCAAAAGGGGAACAAAAGAACATTGCAACCACTACAGCTTCGCCCCAAGCACCTTCCATCCAACAGAAGAAGGTCGATAAGGTTGCAGCAAAGCGCAAAGATTCCTTCTGCACACTATCCTCTCATGTAACCCAACTTGTTGAACAGCCTCATCCTCAACAGGTTTATGACAAACTTCCACAAACTGAGCAGGGCGACGTCTCCAACAAGGCAAGCAACTCACCAGGATGCAGATTCAGCAAACGTTTTTCCCTCTCCCCCAGGAACTCAACGCAATGGATACCATTTCTTCCTAAGGATGGAGGATTGATACAGGTGGATATCGGTTGCCACCCACCTTTTTCGACTAGCTCAAAACAATTTTCTGGCAATTTTGACAATTTACTATTTTTAGTAGGTTTTAACTTCCGGGGCCATTTTGAGGGCCTAAATGAAGGTTTTTTGAGATCGAGGTTCTTAATTATATCTGAAGGCATAATTGATCCCCAAAAATTAATATCCTCGATGATACCTTTCCAACGAGCTATCATACGCCTAAAACGGAGATTGTATGCAAAAGTTACGACTCCGGGAAGTTGATGTAGTAACTTACCCAAACGGGACCCACATGACTTTTTCATCTCCTAGGGTTAGGTTTTTGGATTTCTAGGGTTTTTGGAATTCTTTTTTATTGTAAAAATGCCTTGAGAGCCTCATTGTAATCATCTTCTTGCAAATGCGAGTAGCCGTCACATCTCTTCTTAGAGATAAGCTACCACCATTCTAGCGAGTCTTTCACTCTGTATTTTTACAGTCTCTGTACATTTCTTTCATTGATAGAAATCATGTATATCTGTATCTTTGTGTTTATGGTTGCATCTCTGATATATTTCTGTTATATTATTGGATATACGCAATATCTTTGTGCATTTATTTATTATATCTCCGCTCTCATTTCGTGCCGAAAATAATCCAGATCAATGAAATTTTGGTGGATGCCTCCATGGGCTACCCTTATATGAGAATAGTGTGCTCTACTAGAAATTTATGCTTAAGGAAGCATCATACCGAAGTCTCCCTTCAATAAGAATACTAATGTGGAGGAAGAGATGATTGACCCTTGCTCGAGCTCCCCCTTGACAAAAATACTATGCACGAGGAAGGGACGATTGATCCTTCCTTGGTCCCCTCTTTATCAAGAATACTATTCTAGAGAAAGGGTCAACCACTTCTTACTCAATCTCACCCTCAATAAGAATTCCATGATGGGGGGAGGGTTGGTTGTAATGCCCCAGTTTTGAGTCCCCATATTAAATAATGTATTTTGTTTATTTTATGAAATCCTGGAGTGCCCAAATAATTAAAAGTGGTTGGGGTGCCTATGAAATGTAATGCTTTGATCATTATTAATAATAAAATACATCGTTGGCTGCCAGAAAAACAAGGAAAAGTGTTACAGAGGGATATGATTGCACGAGAGAGGGGGATAAAGGGGATAATATTTTATTTTATTTTACCCACCTTGGAATTTTAGAGAGAAAGAAGTGGTTACATGAGCTTCTTAGGTAAAATCCATGTGGTTCTTGATTTCATGTAATTATATAAACACCTCTTGTGGGTTGTTTGGGGGTTCACTCTTCATTTTTTTCTTCATTTATTACTTCTCATTCATTCTTGATCATGTCTTGGGAAGGAAAAAAAAATTGTTCGGAAATGAACCATTGTTGGTTGGATGTAGTGATTGATGGTGTATTCCAACCATGAATTGGTGCCTGCATGCTTGAGATGCATTGGCATGTGCTAAAATTTGTTCAAATTTGTGAATCTTGAGAGTCCCAGCATGGAGATACTTGACCAGATACACTAGAGCCCTAGAAAGAGGTGGACAGCCTGAGGGACTGTGTGGCAGTGAAGGCAGTTCATTATCTTTGGGTCGTGTAGGCTGGAGAGAAGCAAGCTAGAGAAATTTGGATTGTTGTGTGTTGAAAATCCTGTAACAGCTTGAGTGTTGACTGGTTTGGGAAGTTGAGTGCTGCTATGGAACCCATCCTTGTGGATTCATAGCTCTGGCTCGGGGGTGACATGTTGTTGAGACTTGGAACATCTGTGTCTAAGATTGGGTGGAATGTCCTTGGTATGCAGCTAGCTGGTGATTGATTTTTCTTAAAATAAGTTCTCTCTGTCATGGTTTCCTTTGCTTGTACATTTATTTCCACTATGTATTAATAATTATCTCTGAGATTTGTTTTTATAATGTGCATGCTTGACGGTTATTGTTGTGCATTGAATATTGTTTATTTATTTTATGATATTTATTTATTTTATGATTTAGCTTGAATCTTAATTATTGCATGTGAGTTTTTCATGTTTCTTTATTAATTAATCATTATCATAATTCGAAATCAGTTCCAGGAGTGAATTTTTGGAGTAGCGTGGCCCGACCTTGGTGGCTAGGTACATTATAGAGTGGTATCATAGATTATGGTTCAAATAATGGACTGGTATGGGCTGAAGTGAGTGTGAATTAGACAAATTCGCTATTGCAGATTTCAGTCTGTGTGAATTTTTGGAAAACCAGAGAAATTAGAGAGAAAATTCCCAAATTCATGAGCAAATTTGAGTTTAAGCGATTCAATACTATATAAGAAGTTTAATGGAGTTGATCTGCAAAGTTGCAAAGTTATTTTCAACCTGAAAGATCAAACATTTGAGTTTTAATGGTCATTGTAGCATTGGGAAAAATTTAATGAATCAACGATAGAGATCGCGTTCAATATCGAGATCAACGGCCCAGATTCATCCTTGAAATTTTTTTTAAAATTCTAATGCTTTCAAATTTTGGAAAAGTTACTAGATCAAAGGATGAGATTCAATTTCATCAATTGCAAAAAGGAGACAAATCGATAGTCTAGATTCATTTTGGCCCTTGGGAGGTTGGAGTCGATCAACGATCAATATCATCTTGTCTCGAAGATCGATGGTCCAGATTCATCTAGAATTGATCGAAAAGTTTTCTAAGTGTTGGAGTTGGCTTAGAGAATTCGTTGACAGCCAATGGTCAGGTCGGATGGATTGGAAAAGTTTTTTAATCGCCAATAAAATTCACCGATGGTCGGGTCGACCGATTTGGTAGAGTGTTTTGTTCACCAACAGAAATGGTCGATTGGATGATGGGCCAATAGTCGGTTACGCCAGATTTGACGAAGTATTTTTATTCATCCAAGGGAAATGGATGACAAGATTATGGGGTGACGGTCAGGTCAACCAGATTCGGTGAAGTGTTTTTATTCATTCAAGGGAAATGGTTGACGGTTGGGTCGACCAATTTATCAAAGTGTTTCGATCAACTGAGAGAAAGCATCGATGATCGATGGGATGATGGTTGGGTTGACTGATTTAGAAAAGTGTGCCAATCAACTGATAGAAATCATCGATGACCAATGGGTGGATGGACGGGCATCAACCGGGTTGGAGAAGTGTCAGATAATCCAAGAGAAATGGTTGATGGTCGATGAAGGAAAGAGGGCGATGACGTGACATGTCATGTTAGAATCCACATGTCATGCCACGTCATCCATAATTCCATGTTAGAGTCTACATGTCATGCCACATCATCCATAATTCCATGTTAGAGTCTACATGTCATGCCACATCAATAGTTTCCAAGTCAGCAAAGAAATGGTCAACGGCCGATGGTTGGGTTGTTCGAATGGGAGAAGTTTTTTTCATCAATCAATGTGAACAAATGATGGTCGATGGGTCGATGGTCTGGTTGGCCAAATTGACAAAGTGTTTCATCTACCAATGGGAATCATCGATGACCGAAGATCAATAGTCAGTTCATTCGGTTCAAAGATGTGTTGCGACCAATTTCCAAGGAAAGGGGTCGACAACCGACGGTCAGGTCGACAGTTGAGGCAGTTAGAGTAGATCAACAATCCATATCTCTACTGATTTTGATATCACTGGTGCATTTTATTATTTTGTCCATAATTGGAGCATATTAATTCATATTGGGATGAAAATTATTGGTTTTTTCCGAAAAGAGATCTACAAAAGTGTCATAGAGGACCATTGTCTAATTCTACTTGGACTTGTCAGAAATTGAAAAATAGTTGTTTTTAAAGATCTAGGTCTAGATATTTTGAAGAGATCCAAATTAAGTTGAAACTCTTGGAGAGATTCTAGAAAGAAGACACATAAATAACCCATTAAGGAATTCAATATATTATATGGGGATTGGAATGAGGATGTTGAAATAGGCCAAAATCCACTATTATTGGCCACATTTTGGGGTTTTTTGAGATTTTCAGAGGAGGAAAAGTGACCCGAGATCACAAAATTGGAAAATTTTATTTCACTCAACATTTTATATATGCATCAATTCAAACAAATTCTATTTAGTTAAATTTTTCCAAAAGTGCACATATTGTGAGATAGCCAATTTGGATAAAAAATTTAAGACTAGAAAAATGGGTGAAAAGGGACAAAGTTGCATATTCCATATTGCTACAATTTTTTACTAGAGTATCAACTTGAAAATATGAGAGTTGTTATGAATTACTTTTGATTATTATTATCTATGTCTATGCAAAAGTTTCTCTATTT
>ML790576.1:23280-82900 GCA_009831015.1 Picea engelmannii | reverse complement strand
CTCCACCTCGTCCTCCGACATCTGTCCCGCTCCCTTCTGCGTCGTCCCGCCATAACCGACATGTTCCCCCCTCTACCAATTATATCCCGTCACCTTTTCTCTATTTCTTGTATCCTCCCTCTTGCCATGTGTCTCGCCCCTGTCATCTCCTTGGTCACTCCCCTTACCCTTTCCACGCTGAGCATGCCAAATCATCCCCGCCTAACCTTCGTTCATGCAGCATCATGTGCCCCCTTCATCGCCCCTACCTACAAATCTTTCCAAGTAGACAATTGGCGTATACAGGTGGCACCGTGAGAAGACCTCCACATCCCAAAAGGCAGAATTGATCAGGGTTGTTCCTGATCCCAAGAAAGCAGTTATTGAAGTTGTTGGTGGTGGTTAGACATCGTTTCCACTATAAATGGAAAGTCCAAAAAAGGATTAAAGGCATGTCGATTCATCCACAGGGTTGTCAGGAGTCTGATTGCATCTGTCATAAGTGCACGATCGTTCAGAGACTGCATGTGCAGACTGCCAACAGAGATGCAGACGCAATGTTTTTAATGCAGTGACTTGTTTTCGTTGTTGATTGTTTTGCTTTGAGTGTATGTAGGCAATTTTTCCATTTTGTAATTTATCGATGGTTGAGCTAAGCTCCCGACTGTAAAGTTTATGAGGAAGCTCTGGTTATGTATTTCGATTTGAGACTGTCAAATTAATGGAAGTCACCTTCTCCTTTCCTTAGTTTTTGTCTGTCAGTTGTTTAAAACACTCAGAATTGGAGGATCCAGTCGAGGGTTGCATATTGTAGGATGATGTATGGTTGATCACTGCAATTTCTGCACCAGTCTTAAAGAGTCTCTCACGTTGTCTTTTCACCTGGCACTAAATGATTCAGAATTGGAGGATCTAGTCGAATGGTTGTGGCTACATAGAATGATAGGTTTGATCAGTGTGCAGTTATCATTGTGTCATTTAGGCACATTTCAGTGTTTTGTTTCTATTCCCAAGTTGTTGGAAGGCCTGATGCCCAGAGCAGTCTCCTCCCTTTCCTCCTAAGTCTTACCTCTACTCTCGCTTTAACTCAAATTATTGACTGAAGTTAGTTGTGGCCCTCACTTCCCTATGCATTTCTGGCCTAGTTTTCTAAGTCAAGCAATATTGTTACGAGTTTACCTCCATTCGATCACCCCATTAAATTATTTGTGACATAAAATTGATGGGCGTTGGGCTCTGCTTCTGCCGCAATCCAGGAGTGACTTCTGACGCTAACATTTTTGGCGCCATTGACGGGGAATAATTTGAATATCTTCCTTGGGATTGAACGAAAATGATTAACTGATTCTGAAGGTGCATCAGATATCAGAACTATCGAGATTTCTACTGTGCACCTGGTGACTCCACTGACGCGACTCCACTGGGCGACTCCATTGATGCAAACCCAGAAGTGACTCCATTGTTTCGGTCGTGGCTTCTAGAAGTAGACATACAAGGTCTACTCCTCAGCTATCATTAGCGCCACCTGAAGCTGACCCAGAGAAGATTATCAAAAAGGGAAATCCCTCTGGAGGAGGTACTTCTACTACTAAACCAGGTACTTCTGACGATTTTCATGATTTTGTAGAAACTCCAACACCTTCATCTCATCCTTTTTATTTACCTTCTGTTGGAGTTTCCCGTAGTCTAAATTTTGGGAATGTTCTTGTTGGGTTTTCTCCTCCTGATCTTGAATTGGTAGGAGAAACCCTTGTCACTCCCCTCTCCCCCGAGGTGGTATTCTGGTTCAAACCCAACACCTCTGGATATTTTCCTACCTCGGGTTTTACCACCCCTTCTCCTATTACCATTGTTGTTGAAGAAAGGGAAACTTCTATCCCTTTTAGCTCACAAACCTGTTCTCCAAATTTTTTGTTGTTCCCCTCCCGTCCTGTCAGCTCAGTTCCTTCCTTTCCGATTCAAACCTCGTCTCCTCCTAGTTCCCCTACACCTATTGTTCCTATGACAGGTGATAATCCCCCTCTAAACAGAATGGATGCCATAGTGGCTACCAGATATGCCCCCTTAATCCTACCTCAACCTATGAATCCTCTCCCTGCAAGAGATTACTTGAAATATATGCCTAAATTCACTAGGGAAGAGAACATAATTGCAGAAGAGCACCTTGTTGCCTTCTACAGTTACACAAACAACCTGAACATTGAAAATGAAGATGTCTGGATGAGAGTCTTCGTCCAAAGCCTTGATGGTGAGGTAAGGAAATGGTTTAGGGGATTGGCCCCTGGATCTATTGTTGGGATTGAAGCTCTAGATAATGCTTTCCTAAGGCGTGGGGAGATAAAAAAGATTTAATGTATTACATGACAAAGTTTGGGTCCTTGAAGAAAAAGGAAGGAGAGTGTGTCTCTGACTTCACCAAAAGATTCAATAAGATGTATAATAAGATCCCTGCTGAGATAAAACCCACAGAAGCCTCTGCTAAAATCTCTTATGCTAATGCTTTCGACCCTGACTTCTACCTACTATTGAGAGAAAGAAGAGCTACCTCCATAGCTCAAATGCAATATGCGACCATAGAAGTGGAATCTAATGTATTGGCAGTTGACAGCCTGAGAAATAAGACTGATGCAGACAGGAGTAAGGGAAGATTTGAAGCCTCGACTTTTGGCCCCTATGTGCCTCACCCTCAAGTGGATGAATTGACCAAGATAGTGAAGTCTCTGTCCGCAGAGATGGAGAAAATGAAGGTGGAGGGGAAGCAAACTTTTTTATACAGAAATCCTCAAATACCGAAAACAAAGGAAATTTTAAGAGGCCAAATAATAATGCTCCCCATATTATGCAAAGGGACCAGAGGGGAAGAGATAGAGAAGATAAGAAGATTCAGGCCCCTCTTCAAAATAATTTTGTAGCTAATGATGAAGAAGGGAAATAGACGAGCTTGATCCTGAAATCCACTGCTTTGGAGATACTTCTCCTTTTCCTCATCTCACTCAATCAGCATGCGAGGAATCTCTCATGGACAGTCAGCTAAATGAGTTGAGCAAGGGAGACAAGGCCAGCAACAACCAAAACAAGTATAACCTAAGATCCAAGAAGAAGACAGGAGCACCTGATGTTCTTGAAAAAATCACTAGAATGGAGAAACCTGCTAATGAAGCAACAGACAGCAACAAAGGTAAGGAGGCCCATCCCCTCTCTCCAATGGTCTAGATTCACGTTCCTGAAGTAAGGGAAATTCCAAAGCTTGCATCCTCTTTTAACTTTGAGCATGAAATTCAAAAAATCAGAATCCCTATGCCCCTCTCTGAATTGATCAAACATGAGGTGTTCAAAAAATGCCTCACCGAACTATTACAGTCTGAAACCTCGTGTCATCCCACAAACTCCATCAATTTGCAATATGAAAAGCCTGCAGTCATCCTAGGTCCTATGGTAGAAGATAGAAATGATTTATCGCCTCCCTTCTACACATCCTTGAACATACATGACAAGGTGTTGCACAACTGTATGATGGATTCAGGGGCTTCCCAAAACCTCATGCCCAAAACTGTTATGGAAGAATTAGGACTAGAAGTCACTAGAGCCTATCATGACCTCTATTCCTTTGACTCCAGGAAAGTTCAATGTCTAGGAGTCATCAAAGATCTGTTTGTGACCTTATTTCAATTGCCCATGAAAAGTGTGGTCATGGACATTGTAGTGGTTGATGTTCCCCCCAAGTTTGGTATGTTGTTGTCAAGATTCTAGATAAAAATACTTGGGGGAACTCTGCAAATGGACCTAACTTATGCTACTATTCTAGTGTTTGGGGGGGAACATAGGAGACTGTACAGAGAAGCTCATCTGGCCTACATAATCAGTGACGAAGCCAATCCTACCAACCATCCTATATTTGCTCTTGACACTGATTTAGGTTCCAGTTTACTACAACTCACTAATTCTCCTGAGCCTCTTCTAAAACTCAGAAAGCAACCCACTACTTCTCATGAAATTTCTCCCCCCATCACCCCTGTCTGGAAAATGTTCTTTGATGGAGCCTCTTCCAAGGAAGGCGCTGGTGCCAGTGTGTTTTTTGTGTCACCTACTCAGGAAACCATATCTCTGTCATACAAGTTAGAGTTTGAGACAACCAACAATGTGGAAGAATATGAAGCTCTTGTTTTAGGTTTAAGAGTTGCAAAAGAAATGGGGATTCAAGAGGTAGCAGTGTTTGGAGATGCAGAATTGATAGTCCAGCAGATCAAAAACGTTTATCAGGCCAAGCATCCTCGACTCAGGAGTTACATAAATGAGGTATGGGACCTAATCGACAGTTTCTTCTCATCATTTAACATTGCATTCGTTCCAAGAGAGAAGAACACAGTGGTTGATTCTCTGGCTACATCAGCAAGTAGTTTCAAAGTTCCCCTGCCACCCAAATTTAGATATGATGTAGAAGTAAAATACAAGCCCTCCATACCTGACAATTTCAAACATTGGAAGGTGTTTGAGGATGATCTTGAGATCAAAAGATTCTTGGAGACCGTCGCGGAATTTTCAGCGTTGCATATTGATCAAGACCCTGTTTGCAAAGCAAATCTTGATGATGGTAATTTTCTGAGTAAGATTGCAGAGCGTGACATTGTGCAACTACCCATCAATCATATTCCAAAGGGATTGGTTCCTTTGGAAAGGATTTTTGACAAGAATGATGTAGCATTAAAGGGGAAAATCTCAGAGGATGATGTTGATATGACTCAGTGCAACATTGGCACCCAGAATGAACCCAAGTTTGTCAAATTGTCAAGAAGCCTGACAAAGGAGCAAAGGGATGAATACGTTGAATTATTGAGGGAGTTTGTGGATGTTTTCACCTGGACCTATGAAGACCTCAAAACTTATGACACTTCTTTCATTGAGCATAAAATCCCATTGAAAAGGGAGGCAAAGATATTTAGGCAGAAACTAAGACAGGTCAATAGTATGTTGTTGCCAATCATGAAGAGAGAGGTGAAGAAGATGCTACGTGCCCAGATCATCGCGCCACTGAGATATTTGGAGTGGGTAGCCAAATTGGTCCCAGTAAGGAAGAAGAATGGGGAAATTAGACTCAGTGTAGATTTTAGAAACTTGAACAGGAGCTCAAGGAAGGACAATTACCCCCTGCCAAAGATGGAACATATATTGCAGAGGGTGACAAGATCATCCAAGATTTCCATGATTGATGGATTCTCTGGCTACAATCAAATATCTATTCTTCCTGAGGACGGAGAAAAGACAGCGTTTACCACTCCATGGGGCACATTCATGTATGCTAAAATGCCCTTTGGATTGATGAATGCGGGGGCAACATTTCAGTGAGCCATGGACATAGCTTTCATTGGGGAAAAGGATAAGTTTGTGGTTATCTATCTAGATGACATCACAGACTTTTCCAAATCCGATAAAGAACATTGTTGTCATCTCAGGAAGGTTTTTCTGAAATGCAGGAGTTTTGGCCTTTCATTAAATCCCAAAAAATCTTTGTTCGCCATGAAGGAGGGAAAGTTACCGGGCCACATAGTATCAGCAGTAGGAGTCAAGATTGATCCTAGCAGAGTTGAAGCAATCCAAGCCTTGTCAATCCCAAGATCCAGGAAAGAAGTCCAGTCTTTCCTTGGTAAAATTAATTTTCTAAGGAGGTTTGTTTCTAACTTTGTTGAGATGGTAAATCTCATAATATCCATGTTGAGAAAGGGAAATGAAGTAAGGTGGACTTCTGAGTCTCGAAATTCCTTTGAGAAGATAAAGAAAGCCTTGACTAAAGCTCATGTGCTTATCAGTCCCAATTACTCAAAGGATTTCCTCATTTTCTCCTTTGCCTCATCTGACATAGTGGTTGTTGTTTTACTACAAAAAAATGATGCCAGGCTGGAGCAGCCTATTGCCTATTTTAGCAGAGTGTTAAGGGATGCTGAGGTTAGGTACGACATCACAGAGAAGAAGTCCTATGCCTTGGTGAAATCTCTCAAAGCTTTTAGAGTCTATGTCCTACAGTCATAAATCATTGCCTATGTTCCCTCAGCTGTTGTGAAGGACATTCTTATTCAGCCTGACATAGACGGGAGGAGGAGTAAATGGATAGCCAAGATCCTCGAGTTTGATCTGGAGATAAGGCCTACCAAATTGATCAAAGGTCAAGGTTTAGCCAAGATGTTGGCTGAAGCAAATTGCAAAGCTTTGGGGGTAAGTTTAATTTATGAATGCCCAGAAAATCAGCAGAATCAACCGTCTGATGCAGACCCTCAAGAAAAACCCCCATTGGCGTGATGTCCTTGGTACAAGGATGTCATATATTTTCTGCAAGAGTTGCACCCCCCTGATGGCCTGCAAAGAAGCAAGGCAAGAGCTCTAAATCTCAAAGCAGTCAAATATTGCCTTGTTGATCGAGTTTTATATTGGAAAGACCCCCTGGGGGTGATTTTAAAATGTATGAATCCACAATATGCTCAAAAGTTCATTGTTGAATTTCATGACAACCTATGTGGAGGGCACCATTTCTGGAAAACCACAGCCTACAAAATCCTCAGGGCTGGGTACTACTAGCCCACCCTATTCACCAACGTCTGCAGAGAGGTCAGAGCCTGCATCAAATGCCAAAGGTTCTTAGGAAAGAAATAGCTCAAATCTCTACCTTTAAAACCTGTGGTTGTTTCAGGACCTTTCCAGCAGTGTGGCCTAGACTTTATCAGGGAGATCCACCCTGCTTCCAGTGGACAACACAGATGGATCCTGACTGCCATGGATTTCTTTACCAAGTGGATAGAAGCTATCCCCACAAGGAGTTCTTCCCATAAGGTAATCATTAGGTTCCTGGAGGATCTCATCACAAGATTCGGTTGCCCAAGCAAGATTGTTACTGATAACGCAACATCTTTCAAAGATGAAACATTGGTCAAATTCTGTGGGCAATTTGGGATCAAATTGATTCACTCCACCCCATATTATCCCCAAGGCAACGGTTTAGCAGATTCCTCCAACAAAATCCTGATAAGGATCATCAAAAGAATGTTAGAGGACAACAAAAAGGCCTGGGATTCAAAGCTGAAATTTGCTCTATGGGTTGATCGAGTGACCACAAAGAGATCCATAGGCATCTCCCCTTTCCAATTGGTTTATGGGATAGAAGTTGTTTTTCCTTCTCAGCTAGCCGTGCCTATAGCAAAATTACTCCAGGATTATCAAGGAGAGCCTGATGACATGATCAGGAGAATTTATCAGCTGGTAGAGGTCCAGCATGCTAGAGAGCAGGTGATGGACAGAGTTCAGGACCGTCAGTAGAAGATCAAGCAGGCTTTTGACAGGAAGGCCAAGAAGGAAGATTTCCAGATGGGAGATCTGGTACTAAAATGGGATGCTCCTAAGCAAGACAAAGGCAAGCACGACAAGTTTGAATCCCTATGGGTCGAGCCCTTCACAATCTCTAAAGTCTTTTTGAATAATACCTACAGGTTACGAGATTTGAAGGGTCAAGAAGTTTTAATTGGCCCTTTGAATGGGCATTTCCTGAAGAGATGTTTCTCTTGAGCCACACATGGCTCTTCTATATTTGTAAATATTGTTTTTCTTTTATCCTGATGTTTTTAATATGACTCCATAGCCCAACAACAAGGCATTGAACCTGCAAAAGAGTTTTCAGCATCCCACAAGGGGCATGTCTTCCCCCATGGAGCCTAATGTTAGCACATAATCATGTATGGGGTATTTCCTTAAAAGAAGCGTCCCCTTGGGCGAAAAGAGAGATTTGGAAAACCCATTTATCCCAAAGTTTTAAAGGGCTGGCGCGTTATTTTAACGAGCAGGCAGATTTGGACAGACAAGATTTTCCCGTCGAGATCTGCGATCAAAGTTTCATTCCGAAGCCCCCTCATCGTTTTACCTTTAACGGAGGGAGGGGTCCAGAATTGGGCGCACATCTCTCAATGGTCAAGATTGGGGCATCTATATCAACTTAACTCAAGTGATTCTGGATCCCCTTGTCATTCTTCCATTAATAGGGGGGGGGTCCAGAATGGAGTGGTATTGTCATGGGGCCCCCTCCTATCGTGTCACCTCCCGTGTTGTCTTATCCCTTGCCATATGTTATCCACTTGTCCATGCGACATGGCCCACTTCCTTTCGCTCCTCCTCATCCTCTGACATCTGCCCCTCTCCCTTCCACGTCGTCCCACCATAACTGACGGCATCCCCCCTCTACCAATTATATCCCGTCACCTTTTCTTTGTTTCTTTTATCCTCCCTCTTTCCATGTGTCTCGCCCCTGTCGTCTCCTTGGTCATTCCCCTTCCCATTTCCACACTGAGCATGCCAAATCATCCCCGACTGACCTTCGTTCATGCACCCTCATGTGCCCCCTTCATCGCCCCTACCTACAAATCTTTCCAAGAAGACAGTTGGCGTATACAGGTGGCACCGTGAGAAGACCTCCACATCCCAAAAGGAAGAATTGATCAGGGTTGTTCCTGATCCCAAGGAAGCAGTTATTGAAGTTGTTGGTGGTGGTTAGACATCATTTCCACTATAAATGGAAATTCTGTCAAAGGATTAAAGGCATGTTGATTCATCTACAGGGTTGTTAGGAGTCTGATTGCGTCTCTCATAAGTGCACGACCATTCAGAGACTGCATGCGCAGACTGCCAGCAAACATGCAAACACAATGTTTTTAATGCAGTGTCTCGTTTTCGATGTTGATTGTTTTTCTTTGAGTATATGTAGGCAATTTTTCCATTTTGTAATTTATCAATGGTTGAGCTAAGCTCCTGACTGTAAAGTTTCTGAGGAAGCTCTGGTTATGTATTTCGATTTGAGACTGTCAAATTAATGGAAGTTAGATTCTCCTTTCCTTATTTTTTGTCTGTCAGCTGTTTAAAACACTCAGAATTGGAGGATCCAGTCGAGGGTTGCATATTTTAGGATGATGTATGGTTGATCACTGTAATTTCTGCACCATTCTTAAATAGTCTCTCACGTTGTCTTTTCACCTGGCACTGAATGATTCAGAATTGGAGGATCCAGTCGGATGGTTGTGGATGCATAGTATGATAGGTTTGATCAGTGTGTATTTATCACTGTGTCATTTAGGCACATTTCAGTGTTTTGTTTCTATTCTCGAGTTGCTGGAAGGCCTGATGCCCAGAGCAGTCTCCTCCCTTTCCTCCTAAGTATTACCTCTACTCTCGCTTTAACTCAAATTACTAACTGAAGTTAGTTGTGGCCCTCACTTCCCTATGCATTTCTGGCCTAGTTTTTTGAGTCAAATGATATTTTTATGAGTTTACCTCCATTCGATCACCCCATTAAATTATTTGTGACATAAAACTGATGGGCATTGGGCTCTGCTTATGCCACAATCCAGGAGTGACTTCTGACGCTAACAAGTCCAAACCGTGAAACTATATCAAGCATCAATTTTTAAAAATAAGCACAGTGAGAGATTAAATCGACAAAAAACCTCCACTTGCTTGCAAGTTCCCACCATTTCTTGAGTCAATGATGTATTGGAAGCCATCACATGATCAAATCGTTGGAGGATTATTTGTGTGACAAATTTTTTGATAGAAAAACAGGATCGCGGAGCAATAAAATAAAACAAATGCGGAAATAAACAAAAAATATACATAATACAATAGACACAGATATACGTGGTTCACTTAGTGTGGGTTATGTCCACTAGAGAAATTTCCAGGCCCTTCCTTTATTATTATCTAGCAAATGAAGGGATACAACCTACAACACACCTATTGTAACTTCCTCTTATTTCTCTCACAGTCTCCTCAATCAGAATACAATATTCACAATGATACATAGCCGCAATACATTTCCCTCATAAAAGAGGGTTTCCTTCTAGGGAAAAAAACCCTAACATAACTTCTACCATCAGATCTGCGACCTTATAATGAACGGTCCAGATTTACAATGAAATTACAATATACATTTACAATGAAATTTTTCCTTTGGGGGCTTGCTTGCCCCCGACCCCGCAGAGGGGTAACCCCCCTCTACACTCACCCGCGTGGAGGAGTTTACATTCTTATGTGGTGTAAAGTATTCATGGGGTATAAACATGGTTGAAAACAAAGACCTCTAAATCATGAAGATAACCAGGCTCCACAACCAACAATATCCCACTTAGAGACTGATCTTAACAACTCCACCGTTGTTGTATATGTTGGACTATGATCCTTCTTGGACCTAGAAAATTTCTCATCTTCATCTTGATTCTTGAAGACCAACTGAAACTGAGCAGGAACTCAATTTCTCCCTGGTTACTCCCTTTGTTAACATGTCTGCAGGATTCCGGCTAGTGTGTATCTTTTCCAACTTCAAATGTCCATCTTCCAAGATGGATCGTATGAAATGGTACCTGAGTTGTATATGATTATTCTTCGAATGGAAGGTTGATTTATTTTCAATATGAATGGCACTCTCACTATCACAGTACAACCTGTTATTCTCTTTCTTCTTTCTCAATTCCTCCATAAACCTCTGTAACCAATTCATCTCTTTACTAGCCTCTGTAGCAACAACATACTTTTCCTTTGTTATTGAAAGTGCAACAACCTTTTGTGGTTTCGAAATCCAACTTATTATTATTCCACCTACAGTAAAAACATACCATGTGGTGATCCTCCTTCTATCTTTATCACATGTCATATTTGAATCAACATATCCCTGTAGAATAGTGTATGAACCTCCAAAACATAATGCATGAGTAGCAATACCTCTCAAATACCTGAGAATCCACTTGAATGCCTCCCAATGTTATTTAGATGGATTGGTCATATACCTGCTCACAACTCCCATTCCATGTGCAATATTTGGTCTTGTGCAAACCATCGCATACATCAAGCTGCCAACTGTTGATGAATAAGGGACCCTAGAGATGTATTATATTTCCTCCTTTGTCTTGGGACACATTTCCTTAGTTAATTTTAAATGTCTGGCCAAAGGTGTACTAACTAGTTTTGCATTCTGCATTCTAAATCTTTCCAACACCTTCTCTATGTATTCACCCTAAGACAATGTCAAATTGTGTTTTTTCCTATCTCTTGTTATTCTCATACCAAGGATTTTCTTTGCAGCACCCAAATCCTTCATCGCAAATGAATTATATAATTTCTCTTTGAGCACATTTATATCTTGCATATTAGACCCTGCAACAAGCATGTCATCTACATACAATAGCAAGATAATATAGCTTCCATTTTCTAGCTTTTTAAAATAAACACGGTGATCAGAATGACATCTACTATAACCTTGTTCTATCATAAACCTCTCAAACTTCAAATACCACTGCCTTGGAGCTTGCTTTAGGCCATACAATCTCTTCTTCAACCTGCACACCAAATTTTCCTTCCCTTTGACCTCATATGCCTGTGGTTGCTGCATATAAATATCTTCCTCCAAATCCCCATGGAGAAAAGTTGTTTTTACATCTAATTGTTCAAGATGCCAATCTTCTACTGCCAAAAGATTTAAAATAGTCATAATTGAAGTAATTGTAATAGCAGGAGAAAATATTTCATCAAAATATATACCTTTCTTTTGTGCAAACCCCTTTACAACAAGTCTAGACTTGTACCACTTTTTTCCTCCATCTTCTTCCTTCAACTTGTAAACCCATTTATTTTACAATGCTCTTTTTCTTGCAGACAACTAAACCAAGTCCCAAGTATGTTTATTTACCAAGGAATCCATTTCCTCTTTCAAGGAATCCATTTCCTCTTTCATTCCTTGCTCCCATTTCTTTTTAGTGTCTACCTACATTACCTCTTCATAACATTATGGTTCACCAAAATCAGTCAACAATAAATAATACAATGAACATTTAAGGGGTCTACTTAACCTAGTATATATTCTAACAACACTTGCAGGAGTTTGAGGTACTTGTTGATATTTTTGTTGTAAATTTTGATTTTCTGGTACATCTGGAATTTCTTTTTCAGTGATCTCATCAAGCACTGTGTATTCTGGTTTTTCTTTTATTTATTTATTTCCTTGCAACTGATCTTTGTACATGACCTTCTCATTGAATATGACATCTCTACTCCTAATGATTTTGTTATTTTCAAAATCCCATAAGCGATAACCAAAATCATTAACACCGTATCCAATAAAGGTACACTTCTTGGATTTTTCCTCAAGCTTTTTTATATTTTCTTTATCAATATGGACAAATGATTCACAACCGAAAGTCTTCAAAAAAGAATAGTTTACCTTTTTACCTATCCATGCCTCCTCTATAATTCTACCATCCAAAAAGCTTGAAGGTCCTCTGTTTATTGAGTAAACAACAGTATCTACAACATCTTCCCAGAACTGTAAGGGAAAACCAGCATGCAATCTCATACTCCTTGCATGCTCCATGATTGTCTTATTCATCCTTTCTGACACACCATTTTCTTAGGGTGTTCTTGGAACTGTCTTCTCTCTACAAATCCCATTGTATGAACAATAATCATCAAACTCCTTGTTTCTATATTCACTTCCATTACTTGATCTGAGACAATTCAACCTTTTTCCTGTCTCATTCTCAACCAAAGCTTTCCATTTCTTAAAAGTATCAAAAACATCATTTTTTTGTCAAATGAAATAAACCCAAGTCTTTCTAGTTGCATCATCAATAAAAGTAACATAATAACGAGAGCCACTAAGAGATGATACCTGATTTGGTCCCCATACATATGTATGCACAAGATCTAACCTTTCACTCTTCTTTTCTTTTCCGACTCTGAGAAATATGACTCTCTTCTTCTTTCCATAAACACAATGCTCACAGAAATCCAAATCAATTTTCTTAAGATCTGGCAACAAATTTCTTTTTTGAAGCATCTGCATCCCCTTCTCACTCATGTGTCCAAGCCTATGATGCCACGGTGTTGTATCCACTCATGTAGAATCTAAAGAAATAGAATATTTAGTATTATCAGTACATAAATACAATGTACCTACTTTCTCTCATTTTTCTATCACCAATGATCCTTTGGTGACCTTCCACGCCTTATCTGTAAATATGGATATACAACCTTCACTTTCCAACTGCCCTGTTGAAATTTTAATTTTCCTTAGATCTGGAACATGTCTTACCTCTTTCAACAACCATTGGTTCCATTGATTTGCTTTATTTTTACCTTTCCCATTCCAACAATTTTGCATGGTGCATCATCACCCAAATGAACCTATCCAAAATCACCTTGAACATAATCTAGAAAATGTTTCCTATGGGGTGTGGCATGAAATGAAGTCCCTGAATCTACTACCCAAGACTCATAAATATTATCTGCARAAAKAATCAAAGCATCTTGTAACACATCACCTGTTACATTTGCTTCCTGATTTTTCTCCTGCTATCCATCTCCYTGTTTCTTTGGAGCTTTGCATTCTTTCTTCGAATGTCCTTTCTTCCCATAATTCCAACACTCAATCTTTCCAAATATGGATTTGGATCTTCCCTTCCTAGAATTCCCATGGTTCCCTAAGCCCTTTCCTCTATCCTTTTKTCTTCCGCTATTCTCCATGTTCAATGCATTACCTGATCTCTCACCTGTTATTTTTCATCACATTTTCTCACTAAGGATAATACCAACAACATCATCAAATTTCAAAGTATTTGAACCAAAGACACAGTTACTTACAGCCATGACCAAGCCATTCCATCCTTTTGGCAATGAGCACAAGATCATAAGAGCCCTGATCTGATCATCAAAGTCCACTTTTACAGAACTTAGTTGATTAGTAACTGTATTAAATTCATTTAAATGATCTACAACAGACCCGCCTTCTTACATCTTCATATTAAATAATATCTTCATTAGAAATACCTTATTGGATGCCAAGGTTTTTCATACAGTTTATCCAATGCCTCCATCAGCTCCTTCGTTGTCTTTTCTTTCAAAATATTGAAATCCACCAATGTTTCCAGGCTCAGTCGTATCGTTCCTAGTGTATTTATGTCAAGAACCTCCCATTCTTCGTCCTTCATGGTCGTTGGCTTCTTTGCTATTCCACCCAATGGTAGGAATAGATCCTTCTGATATAAATAATCTTCCATTTGCATATTCCATAACTAGTAGTTTTGGCCGTTAAATTTCTCGAACCTAAACTTTCCATCTTTCGCCATTGCTCCCACTCGAACCAGGAACCCTCTTTTCCTGCGAGTTACCTTTTTCTCTGATACTAGTTGTTAGAAAAACAGGATCGTGGAGCAATAAAATAAAACAAATGTGGAAATAAAACTCAGAAGATACACAATACAATAGAGACATAGATATACGTGGTTCACCCAATGTTGGCTACGTCCACCAGAGAAATTTACAGGTTTTTCCTTTATTATTATCCAGCAAATGAAGGGATACAATCTACAACACACCCATTGTAACTTTATCTTCTTTCTCTCACATTATCCTCACTCTGAATACAATATTCATAATGATACATAGCTGCAATACATTTCCCTCATAAAAGAGGGTTGTATTCTAGGGAAAAAAAACCTAACGTAACTTCTACCATTAGATATGCAACCTTATAATGAACAGTCCATATTTACAATGAAATTACAATATACATTTACAAGACTATTTTTCCTTCGGGGGCTCGCTTGCCCTCGAACCCCTCAGGGGGGGTTACTCCCCTCTGCACTCCCCCGCGTGGAGGATTGTACATTCTTCCGGGGTGTAAATTCTTCATGGGGTATAAACACGGCTAAAAACAAAGACCTCTCAATCAGGAAGATAATCAGGCTCCACAACCAACATTTTTCATATAGATTCAAGAGTGAAGTCTTGTGAAACCCTAACAAGCAAGAAAAAATGTGTGTATTTGTCGTGGATTGAAGGTGTGCCACTGAGGATAAAGTCAACTACAATTCTACCCAAAATTTTTTACAAATTCGGTAATGTGGATTTCAACCTAAATTTTTTTCAAATTCAATGTTTACAATTGGAAAATTCAATTTATGAAGTATAGATGGAAATCAAATATAATTGTGAGTCATTAATCCTAACGAAGAACAAAGTATTATTTTTCCTTTGAGAGGTTTAATTTTTTTTCACCGAAAATTTATAGTCAATATACATGAATGTAAATTGTAGTGATGAAGGTTAATTGGAGAACACATCATTTTGTATTAACGTTATTAGTGTTGATTAGAGAACAGTAAAGCTCAATTAATCACTCTTTCATGAGACTATATGTTGGTCAAGTCCAAGCCCCTATAGATCTCTTTGTGTGGTGTGTGGTGTATCTATGGTGTGTGGTTTATCTAGTACATAATTTCACTCTTTTTTACTTGATGGTGAAATGTAATGCAAACTATCAATAAGGTGCTATAAGGTGTTTATAAATACAATCCATAATGTGATATAACGTGTTCATAAATACAATTCATAGGTGGTATAAGGTATTCATAAAAAAAATTAAGGTGATATAAGGTGTCCATTACAATAATTTTTCACAAACATTCTTGCTAATTTTCAAAAAGTGCATTGCATATTTTTGGTGGTATAAGGTGCATTTATTTTTGGCGATATAAGGCCTTTTTGTATTTTGGAGTTATAAGGTGTTCTTTTTATTTTGAAGATAAAAGGTGCATCTTATTCCTTTTTTGTGTGATATAAGGTGTAATTGCACTTGTAACTAAACAATGTCTAAAATCATTAGTCTATTTAATGATTCTGACAAGTTAGAAGATTCAAAGAACTATAAAGTATGGAGTCAGCACATTCAAAGTACTCTCATTTATAATGAATTGTAATGAGCAACCCACAAAACCAATTGATGTTGTTCCATTAGCAAGATGGGAATTGAAAGATGAAAATGCCTCATCACTAATTCAAAACATTGTTTTGATGAAGTCTTTGTGCACATTGAAAATTGTAGTGATTCTTGGTCAGCTTGGAAAATACTTAAAGATTTGTTTAATTCGCAAAATGAGGCCAAAAGAGTTGATCTTCAATTAAATTTATTGCAATAAAAAAAAAAATTTGAGGGAGTTGTAATGGAATATATTTCAAGACTCAAAAATATTAATCAAGAGATTTCAAAGGTAGGTTTTGCTAAAATTGAATATAGTTTGATGGTTACAATTTTGATCTTGGGTTTTCTAGAATCATACAAGCATTTCTTGGAAACATTGAAGATTGTAGATAAGTTGGATAATAAAACTTTTGATAAACTTAGTGATATACAAGATATTCATGACAAAAAATTTGGTAAGAAACAACAATCAGGAGAGAATGTATTGGTTGCAAGCATTAGCAAAAGCACTACTAAAAAAGGTGTTTCTTCTACCAATGGAAATGAGCATAAAGGAAATGAAAAACAATATAATACATCTCGGTATTCAAATCAAGGTCATGGTCAAGGCTGAGGAAGACATAAAGGAAGAGGAAAAGGAAGAGGCAAAGGTAATATGACTTGGACTAAGAAGGATTCCAAAGAGGAAGAACATCACCATTCACAATCAAATGGAAGAGGAAGAGGCAAGAAAATTGTAACTTGTTTTCATTGTAATAAGATTGGATATTATGCCTTAGATTGTCACATTCCTTATGATAAGGTATCTAAACAAAAATAAATTGTTTTATAGTCAGTTCATATCTTTGAGGGATTTTAATACTCATTATCGTTTGTTGGTCAAAATTGTGTGGTGGTAGGTGTGTTTGAAAGTGAAAGAATAGTCTAGAGAAGGCCCACACAAAAAGAGAAGATGAAGAATGAAGTTACAAGGGGTACCAATAGCTTTGTTATTTTTCTTATTATGGAGAAGAGTGACACATAGAATAGAGCAGCAAAGAATAATATAGGAAGTAGAGAAGAGTTGAACAAAGTAAAGGACTATGGTATAAGTTAGATAAAAAGACTAGGTTTTGTAATATTTGCTTTGTCGATTTTTCTCAGAAATTGTAATGTAGCATAGGCTAGGACCAACAAAAATTTTAGAAACCCATAGGATTTGTAAATTGGTGGAAGAATTAAATCCCTTTGTGGCTTGTTGTGAATTTTGGAAATTATTCAAGTTGAATATAGAAGTTGGTGAAAATTTTATGAATGTCCTCTTTGTAAACATAATGGACTAGTGAATTAGGTTGGTAGGTATGTCTTCATGGTTTTCTTTGTGTATTTGGAGGAACCCGATAGGACTCTACATCAATATTCATATCAAAGAAATATTAACCTACATGTAAGTTGAAGGCACAAGTCCAACATAGGGAAATTTCTAGGTATAATTATTCAAGGAAAGTCATAGTTCTAGCAGTTGCAATTGTTGGGTAAAACAATAGCAAAGATGGTTTACAAAGCACAAAAAGTATGACTAATAGAATGGGAGTAGAGATACCAGCATGAAATTGAGGAAAAAGATAATTTCTAGTTGAAGTTGCTTAATCAATGAGGACTATGATGGATAGACTGGAAGTCGTGGAAGTAGCTCAGAAGAGAGGAAGTGCAACAGATTTGTGGGATATTAGTAATGGTGAACCTAAAGCAGAAGTTCCACAAGAGGAAGAGGAAGGGGTTGAACATGTAGAAGAGAGAATCCTTATGTATTTAAGAAATTTAAAGGCTAGGATGGAGATTAAAACCCTTGCCTACTAGGAGTTTAAATCTTAATTGAGTGGGTAAGAGATAAGAAGAAAATATTTGACGTTGAGCAAATTGAAGACCTTAAGAGAGTGAAGAGGGTCTACATGAAGCTAAAAGGACATGCATCATTATAATGGTCTAATGTATAGTTGGAGATACAAAGGGAAGAAAAAGATAAAATCAAGACATGGCATTGAATGGTTGATAAACTCAAAAAAAAGTTTCTACCTATTGATTACACTTTGGATTTGTATATGAAGTTGTAGAATCATAAGAAGAAAGATCATTATAGTAAATTTGGAGTGTAAAATGGACCTTTTAAGGAAAATAGTAAAATAGTAAAAGCATGTTCTACATCACACTTATCATATTCCATGTCACACTAAATTAGAGATGTTATTTAGTGAAAGTTAATTTGTATTGTCTCATTTATGATAGTTTCCAATTAAGTTGGGTTAGTATAGAGTTAAGAGAGGGTTAGAAATAACAATGAAAGGTGTATTTTCTTGTGCACACAAAATAAATGATATAATATTATTATAGTCTTTAGTTTCTCTCTCTCTCTCTCTCTCTCTCTCTCTCTCTCTCTCTCTCTCTCTCTCTCTCTATATATATATATATATATATATATAGATAGATAGATAGATAGATAGATAGATAGATAGATAGATAGATAGATAGATAGATAGAGTTGACCCAATTTCTTGAAATTCTATTGGTTTTTGAATTACAACTCATCAACGTAGATTTTTTAAGATGCTCATTTTAAACCTCAATATATAGAATATATATAGAGAAATTTTATAAATTGTCCATTAGATTTGGACATAGTAATGAAGGAGAGGAGGTTGTGGATGTTGTGGCTAGGTATATCAATGGATTTTTTTATGCCATTCATGATGATTTGAGAATAATTAGGATTAGGATAGTTGGGGAAGCCTATAAACTTTCCCTAAAGGCACTCATGGAAAAGCAGTGAGAGGCAAAGGTAGAAATGTGTTAAGAAGTGGACAAATTAGTGGAGCTAAGGAAGAAGGAAAAAGTGGTGTAAGTACTACAAACCAAGGATCTAGGAGAAGCAATGGATCCTTTAGAGGTAGAGGAACTTTTGGGGAAGAGGAAACCCTAGAGGTAGGCAAAGATCCACCGTAATTTCCTACAAATTCCGAACACTAGTGCACAAGTCCTTTGAATGTCTAGAAAATTTAAATACTAATAGGAGGCAATGTTGGAGATATTACAAACTCACCTAAATAATTATTTTCCTAAGTTTGGTAGTCCAATGTTGATAACGCTTCCTTATATGAGAATATTCTCTCTAGAAAATATTCCTCTACAAAATAGGGTGCTCCTCTTCAGTTCAGAGTCAGTTACACTTAGTTATACTAGTGGAAGTCATTCATGCATGGCAACCTTGGTTTTATCACCAACAGTTGTATGTGTTTCTCTCACTTCCACATGTGTGACTTAGTTAATTGATGATTGCATGGATCAGTTAACTAGGACTATGTGGCAAATTACTTAGATTTATGTCAGTGAGTGTCTAGACCTCTCTAGATCACTACTATGGAAACTTTACTTATCCATGTAGAGTATATCCGGTGTAATTAATCATTTTCTCATTAGTGAATACAAATATATTGATTCTTTTCTCTCACCTCTTCTCTCCTCTCAATTTGCAAGCTTTGTACGAATTGTTGTTAGCTAGATTCTTTGTGCAGGTTTCACCACAATTCTACATGGTATTAGAGCCCACAAGTTGCTTGGAGCAAGGCACACGGGTATCTTATTTGTAGGTTCAAAAGGAGGATGCAGTCAGAAAAGATGAATTATTCGTCTGCAATACTTCTCACGCCTCATAACTACTTCGAGTGGAAGCTAAAAATTATGTTTCAACTCAAATGCAGAGGCTTGTACCAGATTACCATGGCTACAAAGGTTGATCCAACCTCTGCTATTGAGAAGAACGGGTATCTCAACCACATGGATGAGGCTTATGACCTCCTTTTTGTGTCTATGTCCCCCGATCTTGTGTTTCTCATTGAAGATTGTACCACACCATATGAGATTTGGACAAAATTGGAGGATCTCTTTGGAAAACAGTACAAAATGAGAGGCCATATGCTCGAGATCGAGCTAAATTCCTTAGATCCGAGGAATTTTGACAACATCCAGGACTTCTTTATGAAGTTCAAGTCCCTCACCCTTCATCTAAAGGGATGTGGAATAGACAAATCCACTCAACACAGTTAGTTAATCATTTCTATCTTAGAAAAACTTGGTCTACATTACGTTGTTTTTTGTCTCACCATTTCATACAAACATATTCACTTCAGGAGTGGCTTGGAAAATGTAGACATCAGTTCAATTTATTGAATACATCATGCATGAGAAAGATAAGCTCATCAAAATGGGGATAATAAATGGACCCAATGTGCATGCATTTGTTTTGCATGAAGGCAATAGTACTTCCAATTCAAAGTCCAAGCAAAAAGTTAAGGGAAAGGCACATGCAGAGCCAAAGAAGGAAGGGTACTTCAAATCCTTCGATGATTCCTCAAGCTCCAAAGGTGGAAAAGGAAAGAAATGGAATACCAAATGTGGTTACTACAACCATAGTTATCATCCTAAATCTGCATGTATCAAGAAGTAGATTGATTAGATGGCACAAATTCTTCAAATGAACAACCCTGGGTATTACATTTTCAAAGCTACCTAGAAGAACCCAGAAGATCAAACCAAATGAGGTAACTCTCATGCATTGATTTCCATTAACGCTTCTCATGATACATGGATCATAGATTCAGGCGCATCCCACCATATGTCAACAACAAAGAATGGTGTATATTCTATTGTTGCATGCATGGATCCCATCCTCATGGGATATGAAACCCTAGTTGAGGTAATTTTCCAAGGGAGAGTAGAACTCCCACATAGAATTTTTGAGAATCTACTCTCCATTTATTAGATAACGCATTCTAGTATAGGAAAAAGGGTAGAATTCACATGTAGAGACTCAATCCGGGAGAAAGATCAAAATCCTTCGCACAGACAATGGGGGGAATATGTGAACCAAGATGTCCAACATTTTTGTTCAAAGGCAGGTATACAGTTGCAGCACATAGTACCTTACACTCTGCAGCAGAACAAAGTAGTTGAGAGGAAGAACATATCCCTCAAGGAGATGGCCACTTGCAAGTTGCGTGAAAGATATATACCTCCCAATATTTGGGTTGAGGCACTTAATTGTGCTAACCACATTGAGAATATATCTCCTCATAGATATATCAAGGATCAAAGTCCCATTGAGGCATGGAGCGGAAACAAATTAGAATTCACCCACTTTTGAATATGTGTATCATGTGCATGGTTATGCGTACCCTCTGAAAAGAGGAAATCATTAGCTATGCAGAGTACCACATGCATATTTGTGGTATATCCATATAGTGTGAAGGGTTACAGGTTACTTGATCCCTCTACTGACAGGATCATCATTGAGTGTAGTGTTCAGTTTGCAAAAAATCATTTTCATGCATCATTGAAGCCACATGCAGAGACCTGTGTACCACTTCCTACACCAGGCATCAGTGATGATGAGTCTACTCACTCAGATCATGGATCATATCTAAGATCCAAATATAATTTGGAAGATGATGAGTGTAACATCCCCAGCCACCATGTTGGGAAATGCCACTTAAAAATTTCTCTCTCTTTACAACGTTGATACCAATTTGTAATGTCCCCATTACCAAGGACTCAGAAAAATTTATCTTGTAACGTTATCAACCCTGAGATGGTCACACCATGCAGAATTACAAATTTTGATACCATAAAATTAAATAATCAGTTTTTCATATGAAAAAAATTAAGTGGAAAATAGTAACTTGTGTGCAACAATAACAATTCATATGTAGAATTTAACAATAGAAATTCCATGACAGAAAATCCATAATTGCACACACACAGTAATTGAAATAAACACAAGAATGACACTTATCTCAGAAAATAAACACCAACTGTGTGCATACCTTCCACGTTCCTCTCAGCCTTAGACCGCAATGCTCGTAACTCTCAGTAGCGGGTCACCCCTGAGCTGGGGCTAAACTCCACTAGGGCAAAGGGAATACTAAGCCATTCTAAGGCTTGATAAGTAGTTGAATTGCTCTAAGGTGTCAATTGTTGCAACTAGCATACGGCCTCTCATTCCACACATGCATGTCCAACCACATGAAGTGTGCCCCTTCTCTGCTCAACAGTCCCTCGACTACCCCACTTCCCTTCCGGGGCTTCAGAAACAAGCTGGACAGAAAGTCTCATAGCCCCGTAGCTATTGCCTAGTGCACCAGGGAACAACTCTGAGTAGTTTCTCGCATAGAGAACTACTCATGGGCCTAACCATCTTCTTCTTCTATAATACGGCATGGCAATTGATTCTTCAATCCAACTCATGTGCTAACAATACAAGTACAGGTTCTTCGTCACATTCCAGTACCGTAAGGTATGACTCACCACTAAATCCATGAAGGAATAATGTTGATCATAATGCATAATACCCCTTCACATTATATCCACACACACACACACACACACACACACACACACACACACACACATATATATATATATATATTCATGTGTCCTTAAAGACACTTGGAACCCCAAGGGACTCCCTTGTCCCTACTTTCGAGACTTAGGATATATATATTAATATCCATTACTTTAGCTTTAAGGAATAATATTACAATATCCCATTGGGATTAATCCCCCTAGACTCTTAGCCCCCCCTTTCCCTTTCTAGTGGAGTTTATCCCCCCATATTCATTTGTGGATAGGTCTACATGCAGTAGTGTGTTTTCATTAATAATATGAGTGTTTATATATTACAAAAATAGGCTCATTGGCCTTTAGCATCTCGACTCTCCGGCCTCAAAATCACATAATCCTTCTGGCCTATAACAACCTGGCTCACCATCCTATAAAAAATTTACATTTATATGTACAATTGGGGTTCGACCTAGGGGTATTACATTCCCCTACCCCTTATTTATGCAATGTTCTCAGTGCACTACATATATACATACAATAAAAACTTTAATAGTTCTCAAAAAGATGTGGGTACTCTGTCCTTATAGCGTCTTCATGTTCCCAAGTTGCATCCTCATGACCGTACCAAGTCCATTGGACCTTTACTATCCCTAAGGCTCAATTCTGGAGCTACTTGTTCTTTTGGTCCAATATGCACACCGGATGCACTCGAAAGTCGTCGTCCTTCTCCACCTGAATCACATTCCAATCAATGACATGATTAGCATCATGTACATACTTTTTAAGCAATGATATATGGAATACATTATGAATACTCATTGATGCGGGTAAAGAAAGCATGAATTCTATAGGACCAATCCTTTTTAGGATTTCAAATGGCCCACAATAACGAGTTGCTAGCTTTGAATAGTTCCTTATTTTAGGGTTAACCACTTTCCATAAATAGAAAGTTCTCCAATACTTTATCATTTAAATATTCCTTCTTGATTTTGTCACCTTACTTTAACATTTCTTGATTTTGTCACTTATCTTTATTATTTAAATGATAAAGTAAAGTGACAAAGTCAAGGTGTGTTATTTAAATAATAAAGAGAAGTGACAAAATCAAGAAATCATAAAGCAATGTGACAAAATCAAGAAGGAATATTTAAATGATAAAGTATTGGAGAACTTTCTATTTATGGAAAGTGGTTAACCCTAAAATAAGGAAAATAGGTTAAGTGACCTAAAAATGGGTTAAGTGACCTAGAGGATGAAAGTATAAATAAGATAGCAATGGTCTCTTGTAGATCATCCTTTTTGTGGATCAATGGAGAGCTTCTTGTGAGAATATCTTTTGGAGTATTGATGGAGAACTTATTGTGAGAGCTTCTTGAGCATTTTTGGTGTAGAACACTTGAGCATATTGAATATATGTGTGTGTGTGTGTGTGTGTGTGTGACTGAGGTAACCAAAGGATATCTGAGCCTAATTTCAGAGGGAAGGTGAAGAAAAGAGGGTCGGAATTCAAGGGAGGATAAATTATTTTCATGATGCTTTCTAAGGTATGTTATTTACAGGTCATCTCACCATTTTCGCAATAATTTTTTTTGTGTAATGATTCAAACCATGAGATTGATATGTCATTCAGGAAACATATCCAAGTATCTTTGGAAAAAAATTCAGCTTGTGGGTCATTGTATTTTTGGAGATACACTCTGTGGAAAACAAGGTTTGTGGCTAGTCCTGAAACTAGTCTAAAACAGGTGTTTCGGGTAAAAACATCATAACTTCCTCATAACAGATAAAAATTTAGTGAGACCAATTGTGTTGGTTATATTACAGTCTATATTATTCTATGTAAAAATTTC
This sequence comes from Picea engelmannii, assembly GCA_009831015.1. Taxonomy (NCBI): domain Eukaryota; kingdom Viridiplantae; phylum Streptophyta; class Pinopsida; order Pinales; family Pinaceae; genus Picea; species Picea engelmannii. The sequence continues at coordinate 58,924 of ML790576.1, read as the reverse complement.
AGATTGATTCAACAAATATTTGTGCAAGGCATGCTCTACAAGGTCGCTCTCTAGAATAAGCCAGAATTCAACAAGATATGTCATCTTTGCTATAACTCCTTTATGAGAGGTTCCAAGTAGTGAAACCTGGAGGAATTTCATAAAACACACCGAATAACATTATGTATTAGTTTCATATATTTATTCATTACTGGTACAAAGTTATGATTATTTCAAGTTAGGGTTGTTGACTAATCCAAAACTAGTCATGGTTGAGACAAGCAATTGATGAGTTGGCACATACATGAGGTGTATAGTTGATGATGTTGGTACATATTGATGATTAATTGAAACATGATTGTTATATACTTGGTACATGGTTGGATGCACTTTTTTATGGTACAGGTTGATTACAAGTTGTTTGGCACAGGTTGGTGCATGGTTGATGCACTTGTTTATGGTACAGATTGATATATGTTGAGGATTGTTGCCTCATATCAGTTAGTGTTGATAATGTAAGTTGATTCTTTTATATAGATTTGGTGCTCTTGTAGAGTTGTACTCTATTCAGTTGTTGTTGAAAAACCCCCGGATTGAAGTCCATAATAAAAAGAAAAATTGTACATACATCTTGTGTTCTTTGTGTTCCTTGTGGAGATGATTTGTTGATGATATATTGTTGATATATGTTGTTTATGTGTATTCACATATAACTGATTATAAATGACAACAATGAGTAATGATTAAATGTTGAATGTTAACTAAGGATTTTTGTGTAAGAGGAAAGTTTTGGGAAAAAGATCCCCCCCCCGGCTCTAAGTGTGGTAGGTGTGTCCAAGAGGTAAAGAAAGCATGAATGATATAGGCCCAATCCTTTTTAGGATTTCAAATGGCCCACAATAATGAGCTGCTAGCTTTGAATAGTTTCCCAATCTCAGGGAACTTCCCTGGCCTTTAATTTTAAGAACACATGGTCACCCACTCTAAATTCTTTGTGGGTTTTGTCTCTATCAACATAGATTTTATGTATGTCCTGGACAACCTTTAAATTATGTTTTATTTTCATCATTTTCTCTTCCATTTCCCTAAGTAGTTCTAGCCCAACCATTTCTCTCTCTGTTGGGTTGTCCTAACTCACTGTTGTGGTGCACTTTTTGTTGATATTATGGTAGCTGCGGGAGGTATTAACCTCCATTTGTGATCATTGACAAGATTAGAATATTCTAGAAGCAAGAAAAGACCTGGATATAACCTTAGAAGAGAAATCGGCTAAGGAAAATATTATATATTAAGTATTTAGCACCCAAAAAGAGAAGTCGGTCAAGACAGCCTGGCAAAAGCAGTATAAATATAGGACTCCAGTATTCATTTTAACCAGATTTCTCAGAATTGCATAAATACACGTGTGCGCACTGCAGAAGTCTAGTAGTGCGCAATTCTAGGGAGAAGTTGTTGCCGCATTTCTGAAATTTGCATTTTCGATTTTTCTAGGTTGGACTCTCTGAACAGTTTTGGTTTGTTGGTTGTGGAGTCTAATTATCTTCCTGATTTAGAGGTCTTTTACTTTCAGATGTATTTATACCCCATGAAGTATTTACACCCCAGAAGTATGTACACTCTTCCACGCGAGGGAGTGCAAAGAGGGGGTACCCCTCTACGGGGTCCGGGGGGGATATCCCCCCGGTTGGGGGGTCTAGGGTAAGCGGGCCCCCAGCGGGGGTTCGGGGGCAGTGTCTCCCGAAGGAAAAAATTGCCTTGTAAATGTATATTGTAATTTCATTTTAAATCTGGACCGTTTATTATAAGGTCGCAGATCTAATGGTAGAGATTATGTTAGGGTTTTTTTCCCTAGAAGGCAACCCTCTTTTATGAGGGAAATGTATTGTAGCTATGGTTGATGGCAAATATTGTATTCTGAGAGAGGAGACTATGAGAGAAAGAAGAGGAAGTTACATCGGGTTTTTTTGTAAGTTGTATCCCTTCATTTGTTGGATAATAATAAAGGAAGGACCTGGTAATTTCTCTGGTGGACGTAGCCCACACTGAGTGAACCACGTAAATCCGTGTCCCTCTTGTATTGTGTATCTTCTTTGTTTTGTTTCCACATTTGTTTTATTTTATTTCTCCACGGTCTTGTTTTTCTAACATGGTTATCTTTGCTTGGTGCATTAGCCTTGGTTGGATATTGGTTTGCTACCGGAATTCTTCTCTCTGTCAAGGTCAAGGTGCTTGGGGGTGGCATTAGTGCCTATGGTTGGGTGACAATATTGCTATATTGTCTATGGTTAAATGAGACACCCACTTTACTAACAGGTTATAGGCCCACACCTCCTTCATTTAGTATAACCACTAGAAGGAAGCTAAGCAATAAAGTTATCATGCTCGTTGAAGAACTGTCGCCAAGGTTTCTAGCAGGTACAGTTATTAAAGCATTTTCGCTAAGGTTACTAGAAGGTGTAGTTGCAGAAACCCTAAAACCCTTGTCTAGCTCCTTATGATGGAATACCTTACTCAAGGAGAAAATGTTCTAGTGCACCTTAGTCCAGCGCACCTCTTGGCACTCTCAGAAGGCATAAAGGTCAAGATTGATATTTTGGATCAAAAATTGACCAGTTATCAGTCAACAAAAATCATGAATGAAAAGACGAATCATCTACACTATTCAATGCTCACATGAACTCTTGAAGATGACATGTGGATATGACAAGAGACCAAGCCAGACTCTCTAATCTAAATGAAAAGAAGACATCGTACAAGGTAGAACTTGGAGACAAAAACACTTACCCAGTCGAAGGAATTGGTCAAGACTCCGTCAAATTGAAAACAAGTAACAATGTTCATTTGAGCAATATCTTATATGTACCTGGTTTAGAAAATAATCTTGTATCCATATCTTTCCTAGAAGACAAAGGAAACAGAATAGCCTTTGTAGATGGAAATAGTTGAAACACATTGAGATCAAATACTACTTTATTCGAGATAAAGTCCATGAAGGAGAAGTGAAACTCCAGTATATCCCCACAGATGAGCGGGCAACAGATATCTTAACAAAGCCTAGGTCCAGAATAAAGTTTGCATATTTACGAGACAAGTTGGGGATCATGGAAATAAATCCCTTAGCTAAAAGGGAAGAAATGGCTCTCCAGGTTGGGAGGGAGCACTGATATATCATTGATTTATGGACAGTCATTTTCTAGCTTGGAAAATGGTCCAGGATGGGTAGTTCCTTTCCAATTCGGAAAGTGGTTTGAGATTTTGACGGACAACCATTTTCTAGTTCGGAAAATGGTCCAGATCAAACGGTCATTTTCATAATGAAAATGGTTCGATGGGTTGATGTACCATAGATAGTGATTCCCCTTGTGGCCAGTGTGGGGGAATGGTCTAGGACCGTATTTCTTCTTGGCAGTCACTCTCAGTAGTGGTCAAGAAGAATGGTTCGCCTCACCAGGAAGTCATTCTTTTGAAGTTCATAGTTGTGAGCAGTTTTGAAGAATGGTTCGTTTTGGATGTTGGTGCAGGATAGTCATTTTTTTAAGAAATGGTCCGAACAGTCATTCCCTAGGGTAGACTCATTATCTCCAGGTTTCACTTTGTTTAGTATCGGAGGAATGGCCCAGTTAGGTGAATGGTCCAAGTTCAGCAATCAGGGACAGGCATTCCCTAGGGAAGATTCATTCTCTTAAGGTTGCACTTTGTTTAATGTTGGAAGAATGGCCCAGTTAGGTGAATGGTACAGACTCGAAAATCAGGGATAGTTATTCTTCCATGCTTGGGAAGAATATTTCAGATATCCCATGGTTGATGTTTTATTTTCTGAGGGCAGATGCTCTTCCAGATCTCACAGATGTGAGTGAAAGAATGGCCCAGATGACTCAGTTTATATCATGATATTTTTTTTCTGTGCAGGTTGATATCAGATGATATGAATGCTATGGAGACTGTATATCTCTAGACAGTATATGTATGCTACTGTGGTGGATATGTTCCACAGGCTGTGACTATATGTCATTGATTAAGTAGTCGTGTACTACTTGGTGTGGTTGTTTACCACTAGATAGTAGTTGTGTACTACTATGGATAGACACATTTGTGTTCTATTAGATGACATTGTACTAATTGTCGTGGATATTATCCAGTTGGATAATGATGACAGTGGTCGTGACTTGATCACGAGATAGCCTGTGTGGCTATAATGATGCTACCGGTTGAATGGTCTGTTTGTGCTCAAGACCATTACCTTTTATACCTCCCTAGCTAGGAGGGAGTGTTGATATTATGGTAGTTGTGGGAGGTATTAACCTCCATTTGTGACCATTGATGAGATTAGAATATTCTGGAAGCAAGAAAAGACTTGGATATAACCCTAGAAGAGAAGTCGGCTAAGGAAAATTTTATATATTAAGTATTTAGCACCCAGAAAGAGAACTCGTCCCAAACAGCCTGGAAAAAGCAGTATAAATATAGGATGCCAATTTTCATTTTAGCCATATTTCTCAGAATTGCAGAAATACACTTGTGTGCACTACAGAAGTCCAGTAGTGAGCAAGTCTAGGGAGCAGTTGTTGTCACAGTTCTGAAATCTTCATTTTCATTTTTGGGGGGTTGGACTCTCTGACCAGTTTTGGTTATCTTTGCTTGGTGCATTAGCCTTGGTTGGTTATTGGTTTGCTACCGGAATTATTCTCTCTATCAAGTTCAAGGTGCTTGGGGGTGGCATTAGTGCCTATGGTTGGGTGACAATATTGCTATATTTTCTATGGTTAAATGAGCACACCCACTTTACTAACACTTTCTACCATAAAGACCTTCAAATGGGCTCATCTTTATGGATGCTTGACACCCATTGTTATAAGAAAATTCCACCAAGTGCAATTAATCCTCCCATTTTAATGGTTTATCCATCATATACATCCTCAGCATATCTTCAATCACTTGATTTACTCTCTTTGTTTTCCCATCTGATTTTGGATGATAGGTAGTGCTAAAATTCATATTGGTCCCAAACTCTTTGAATAATCCCTTCCAAAAATTTGAGGTGAATTTTGGGTCTCTATTAGTCACAATGGTCTTGGGTATACCATGCAGTCGAGCAATTTCCCTCATATAAATATCTGCAATGTTGATTTCCTTGTGCGTGAGCTTTACTGGAATAAATTGGGTGGATTTAGTAAGCTTGTCCACCACCACCATGATGGAATCATGTTGCTTGGTTGTTCTAGGAAGCTTGGTGATGAAATCCATTATTAAAACTTCTCACTTCCACTCGGGAATGGGTAATGGTTGCAGAAGACTAGCTGGGTGTATGTGCTCAGCCTTGACTTTTTGACATTCCAAACACTTGGCAATAAAATCAGCAACATCATTCTTCATCCATGACCAGTAAAATTGGCTCTTGATAGATGCAATAGTTTTCTAGTAACCTAGGTGTCCAGCATAAGGTACAATATGCATTTCTTTTAAAATCATATTTTTCAATTCCTAAGAATTTGGCACATAAATTATTCCCCTATACATGAGAATTTCGTCTTTTTCCAGCATATAGTCTTCAACTTTCTACTATAAAACACATTGTTGAAGTTTTTTCCTTATTTCCATGTATTTTTGATCTGATTTTGCAGCCTCTAAAATTCTATCTTTCAAATCTGATCGGTACATGCTAACTGTTGTAGCATGCATCTCATGCACCCTCTTGTTGAGTGCATTATCCACCTTGTTCTCTTTACCTTTGATATGATTTATATCAAAGTCATATTCATTGAGGAATTCTAACCACCTGCTTTGCCTAGCATTTAGAGTTGGTTGTCCAAATAAATATTTCAGACCACTATGTTTTGTCCTCAACTCAAATATTTTTCCCATGAGGTAGTGCCTCCACATATTTAAGGCATGCACTATAGCTGCCAATTCCAAATCGTGAGTATCATAATGTCTTTCATGCTCCTTTAATTTCCTTGATTCATAGCAAATCATAAACCCATTCTAACTAAGAACTCCACCAAGCTCTTCTTTGCAAGCATCAGTGCATACAATGAAGTCTTCATTTGGATTAGCAATATTTAGTATTGGAGCAATTGTTAATAAATGCTTCAAGTGTTGGAAACTTCTTTCACAATCATGTGTCACTCAAACTTCACACCCTTCTTCTACAAGAAAGTGATTGGGTGTGCAATCTTTGAGAATCCTTCAATAAATCTCCTATAGTAACCTTCAAGGCCCATGAATGACCTCACCTTCGAGACATTCCTTGGTGTTGGCCATCCTTCAATGGCCCTTATCTTTTTTGGATCCACTGTTATTCCTTCCTCTGAAATGATATGACCCAAATAACAGATTGTCTTCTGGTTGAATGAGCACTTTCTTAATTTGGCATACAATTGATGCTCCCTCAATATTTGTAATACCATACTCAAAACATTTATATTTTTAATACCATACCATACCATGCTCCCTCAATATTTGTAATACCATACCATGCTCACCAGCCTATAAAAAATTTACATTTATATGTACAACTGGGGTTCGGCCTAGGGATATTACAATGAACATGTCGAAGATGAGCATGTCGATGATGAGGATGCATATGTTGAGCCACCATAGATGCCCAAGTGGGCACAAACCACCCTACAAGAAGTAGGAGACCTTGTGTGGGATTCAACAGATCAGAGGAGGATGAGGTCTCAGATTGAAGATCCTACTTATGCACTCATGACTACTGAAGTAGTGATTCCCATGCATTACTATATGGTCTAGCTTATGACCCACAAACCTATGCAAAGGCTGCAGGGAATCCCTTCTAGGAAGTCGCTATGTAAGAGGAGTACAACTCTCTCATCGAGAACCAGACTTAGGATCTAGTTTCACTTCCTTCATACATGAAACTTTTCAAATGCATATGGGTCTACAAAACCAAGAAGGAAACAGACGGGCAAGTGAGAAGGTATAAGGCAAGGTTGGTTTCCAAAGGATTTTAGAAAATCCACAGGATAAACTATGATGAGACCTTTGCTCCCATAACAAATATGGACTCCCTCTGATTGGCCCTTGCCATTGTAACAGCCAGGGGGTGGGATGTTCACCATATGGATGTGAAGAATTATTTTCTTTACGGGGAACTCTCATAGGATATTTACATGGAACATTCGTAGGGGTTCATTCAGAACTCATCTTTAGTATTTCGACTGAAGAAGTACCTCTATGGCCTCAAGCAAGCACCCAGAGCATGGTATGTGAAGATTGATTCCTACTTTCTCTCTTAGCACTTTGTCAAATGAAAATCAGATCCAAATAGCTACATGTTGAGGACCTCATACTCCTTACTGATCTTGGTTCTCTATGTTGATGACCTCATGATCATAGGAAGTTCATCCTTAGAAATTTTTGTGGTCAAAGACATTCTGCACGACGGGTTCTCTATGACGAACATGGATCCACTTCACTATTTTTTTGGTCTCAAGATCAGTCAAGATGCTTCAGGCATAAATCTATCTCAAACTAAGTATGCATGGGATCTCTTGGTTAGATTCCACATGACCGAATGCAAGTTGAAAACCACACCCTTTATGTCTGGGGTATATCTTAGGGATGGAGGGGATACACCAGTGGTGGACACCATCTTGTATTGACAACTTGTGGAGAGCCTTCTTTATCTCACCCACACCCAGCTGAATCTCTCATACGTAGTAGGGAAGTTTCCAGGTAGATTCAAGAGTTGCATGGGCTACATTGGAAGGATGCCAAGCACATCCTTAGATATGTGCAGGGCACCACAGGTTATGGGATCCACTATGTAGTAGGTTGTGCATTGGATTTCATGGGCTTCACCGATTATGATTGGGATGGCAATAGCATAGATCACAAGTCCACATTTTGGTACGTGCTTAGTTTGGGTTACGTTCCCATCTGTTGGTCGAGCAAAAAGCATTCATCTATTTCTCTATCGTCCACAAAGGTCGAGTATAGAGGAACGGTCGACGTCATTATTCATGAACTTTGGATTCAAAATTTCCTCACTGAGCTTGGCATCCATTTTCATTGTTTGATTGTCATTTAGTGTGACAATCAGAGTACTCTCAAGCTTTGCAAAGACCCAGTGCAGCAACATCAGACCAAACACATCGATATCCATATGCACTACATCAGAGAGTTGGTACATGACAAGATCATTGATTTATAGTATTGTCCGTCCATCGAACAGACTGCACACATATTCACTAAGACATTTACTGAGAAAAAGTTCCACTTATCGTGTGATCATCTTGGAGTGAAGGACACAGCTTCTTAGCAATTGTCTCTCCATTATGAAGGGTAGTCAATTTATAAGAATACATTTGAGGTACAAATTTTCCATGGTTTGGTTATTTTTTATAGGAAGTTCATAAGAAATTTTAATGGAATTTGTGCACTGACTATTGTTGCACAAAAAGGATTTGAGTTGGTAAAAAAGGTTCTTGAAAAGCCAATGTTGGCTTTGCCTGCCTTTGACAAAGTTTTCTGAGTTGATTGTGATGCTACTGGAAAAACCATTGGAGCAGTGATGAGTCAAGAAGGTAGAACAATTGCCTTATTTAATGAAAAATTAAATGAATCAAAACATAAATAGTATGTTTATGATCAAGAATTTTATGCAATTGTTCAAGCATTGAAGAAGTGGAGGCATCATATGTTGCCTAAAGAATTTGTGTTTTACACTAATCATCAAGCATTAAGATATTTAAACAATGATTCATAGTCAAATTAGAGACATATGAAGTGGGTTTAATTTCTACAAAGCCATACATTTGTATTGAAGTTAGATTAGGAAAATGAAATAGATTTGTTGATGCCTTGACCAGATGATTAACATTGTTGTCTACTATTACAATGGAAGTGGTGAGATAGAAGAGATGAAAAGGTTGTATGAGGTAGGCCTGGACGTTGTTGAAGCATGGAAAACAAGTAGAGAGCCATGGAGTGGTGATAGAACTCCATACTTAGATTATTTCATTCAAGAAGGATTTTTATTTTAAAAACATCAATTGAGTATCCCAAAAGTGAAAATTGTTAAGTTTTGATGGTTATAAGATCATGCATTTTTATTTAATTTATGTTTAGCACAAGCTACACCCATAACCACTGCAGCAACATAATAATAGATATAGTAAACCAAGATAACAAGAAGAATAACCATGCATAAGAACACAAGAAGTATCCTAGGAAAACTCTTCTCAACCAAGGGAAAAACCCAACAATCTTTTGCTATACTTCCAAGAGAAGATCCACCATCCACCACCAAACCTAGCACACAAAAGGGTGTTGCTATGACTAAGAAAGATAGCTCCTAAAGAAGTGTGAATTGCAGTCCTCATAATTTCAGACCACAACTTCTAAAATTATGAGATGGCAAGTGAGTGTGATCCACAATGGGGATCCACTCTTATTTATACAAAACCTATCACATCAAATGTTGTATCTATTGGCACAATAGGGCTGACCTGTACAACTTAATAATATAATTAATAATTAAACAATATTAATTATCTTTTCATGGTGGGTCCGACTTGTACCCTTTACAGCATAAATTAGGGTTTTACCAAAGTCTCACTCTCTGACAATATAGCAAGTGATCTCTCACATCCTCTAGTGCTCAACCACTAGGGACATGTCCACCTGTGCTCAGCCATAGGGTCGTCACTCTCAACAGATCACTCAACTGATTCCACGAGAGTACCATCTGGAGAGCCATCTCAAGCCGACTCAACTAAGTCCATAGGAGTACAAGGCAGGAAACCATCTCAAGCTGACTCAACTCAATCCAGAGGAGTACAAGGCAGGAGACCACCTCGAGTCATCTCAACTCAGTCCAGAGGAGTAGACAAGATGCCACACATCATAACAAATCAGTCCAGAGTCGGATGCACACCCATCTCATGGGCCCTCTCACAGATCAACTCAACTCAATCCAAAGGAGAACGACCTAGAGAATGTCACACGACGTTGCAATCATCAACAAAAATCTTATGAGACATTTATTATTGATACAACTAGGTTATTGGTTGAAAATCATTCTTATTAGTCAGGGATAGCTAAAGATATCAAAAAATGGATTGGAAGCCACTGAGTTTGTCAACATGCAAAAGGAAAAAGTCAGAACACTAGTTTGTATACACCATTGTCAATAATAGAAGCACCACCGGAGAACATCAGCATGGATTTTGTGTTGGACTTGCCAAAAACCATTGAGGTAATAATTCAATTTTTTTAGTTGTTGACAGATTTTCTAAAATGGCACGTTTTATCCCTTGTAAAAAGACTAATGATGCCACCAACATAGTTATATTGTTCTTTGATAAAATTATTCAATTTCATGGATTGTCTAGAAGCATAGCATCGAATAGAGATAACAAATTCATGGGGAATTTCTTGAGAACACTATGGAAAACATTGAATACCAAGTTGCAATTTAGTTCATCCTATCAACCACAAATTGATGGGGAAACTGAAGTTGTCAACAAAAGTGGTGGGAATCTCTCAAAATGTTTAGTTGGTGAAAGGCCAAGATAGTGGGACTTAGTGTTGGTAGAAGCAAATTTGGAATACAATAATTCAACAAATAGATCAATAGGTAAAAGTACATTTTTTATTGTTAATGGGAGGTCACCTAGAGGGGTGTTTGATTTGGCAGGATTGCAAGAAAGAAGTGAAAAGAGTGCAAAGGAAAAGTTCCTTACATAATACATTAAAGAAGTTCATGAACAAGTGCAAAAGAAATTGCATAAGAACAACTAGAAATACAAGCAAAGTGTTGACGAGAGGCATGAAAAAAAATTAACGAAGGTGATCTCACGATGGCATATTTGAGAAAGGAAAAGTTCCCTACAAGAACTTATAACAAATTAAAAATAAATATATTTGGTCTCTAAAAAATCTTGAAGAAATATCTGATAATGCATATATTGAGGGTGCCTACAAAGTTAGATATTTCCCTCATATTTAACATTGTAGATTTACATGAATTTCATGAAGATATGGGAAATGAAGATTGTGTTGAAAATTGGAGAAATCACCGCCTTGAGAAGGAACAAGAAGAAATCGAGGAAATGTTGAACGAGCAAATCATTCAAGAAAGAAATATTTGGTCCATTGGTGAGGCAAGAATATAGATGAAGATACATGGATTCTAAATCATAGTTGGTATGGCTAAATTAGTCAACTAGAGATGATTTAGCCAATTTGGTGTGTAGGAGCACACTTTTCTTTGTACATGGGGAGCTTGATGCAAGGGCATTGACCATTTCCTTGTGGCACCCTTCATTTCCAAAGAAAACACAACAAACTTCCATTTGGAACATGGGCACATCATTGTCTATTAGATCTATAGATTCTCATAAAATAGTGGAAAAACTCTCATGAGAATTTTAGGATCTACATCTCTTATCTCCCATCTCAAATCTATCAGTGCTAATTGTTGATGATTGCAGCTTCATGAGACATTCTCCAGATCGTACTCCTTTGGACTGAGTTGAGATGATCTATGAGAATGCATATGTGATAGGTGAGTCGTACCCCTCTGGACTGATTTGAGATGACTTGTGTTGGTCTCTTGTTGTGCTACTCTGGACTGAGCTGAGATGTTCTCATGTTGTACTCCTATGGACTTAGTTGAGTTGACTTGAGATGGCTCTCTAGTTCGTACTCCTATGGATTTAGTTGAGTTGATCTGTTGAGAGTGACATCCCCTATGGTTGAGCACATGTGGACTTTTCCTTAGTGGCAGAGCACTAGAGGATGTGTGTGAGACCCCTTGCTATATTATCAAAGAGTAAGACTATTATGAAACCCTAATTTGTATTGTGAAGGGTACAAGTCGGCCCTATTGTGTAAAGATAATTAATAGTGTGTAAAAGATTAATTATATTATTGAGTTGTACAAGTTGGCCCTATTGTGCCAATAGACACATCTATTTGATGAGTTAAGTCATGTATTTATTAGAGAGATACATCCCCATTGTGGATCATATCTCATTCACTCAACGCTTAACTTGGTGAGCTGAAATTTGGTGTGCACTTCTTATGCACTTGCTTTCTTGGTCATAGAGCACCCTCTTGTGCGTGCTAGGGTTTATGGTGTGAATTTCTTCGCTTGGAAATATAGTAAAGGGTTGTTGGGTTTTTCCCTTGTTTGAGAAGGGTTTTCCCAGGATAACTTCTTGTGTCTTGTGCATGTTTATTCTTCTTGTGATCTCGGATTACCATAATTATTGTGTTGATGCAATGTTTATTGTGCAAGTTCATGCTAAATTGAAAAGAAACTACATGTTCTTGAGAAATCATTAAAAATTCAACATGGTATAAGAGTAGTGTTCCTAAAGAGCCATTGCACAAGCTACTCCAACAMCTTTGCAAGCTAGTTGTCACCTTCTTGTTGAAACTGCAAAAATGACCCTTACCCTTTTTCCTTGTCAAGCTAGTTTTAGCACCTTCCCTTGAAGCGTTGGGCCTAAATTMTTCACAGGAAGGTACATCCTAGTCCAACGCATCACTTTCAACTCTCAAATCAAAAATTGAAGAAGTTTGGATTTTCAGCCCTCGGGTTTCTAGGGTTTCTGCAAATTTCGGCTTCTAGGGTTTCTGCAAGTTGTTGGGAAATTTTGTAGCTTGTTGGGGTTCTTTTGACTCTCCAAGGCTTCTTGTTGGCAGTCATAAGGCCAACGAAACCTAGGGTTTCTAGCCTAGCCTAGCTCTTAAGTTTTCTGAAGCTAGGGTTTCTAGCCTAGTTGTTAGGGTTTGCGAAGAATCTACAAGCCATGAGGAACATAACCTTGGTGGAAGATAGGCTTGATGGATTAAGCAACTTCAGCTCCTGGAATTCAAGAATACACATCACTCTAGAAGAAAGTGACCTATTGAGATTGATAGAAGGAACTCTACCAGCAACACCAATCGATGAAGAGAAGGTTGAATGGAAGACAGATGATGTCAAAGCTAGGAAGATAATCATCTAATCGGTAAGAGATCATCTAATACCTTGCATTTCTACCTTGAAGACAACTTATCTAATGTATGATGTGTTGAAGAACATGTTTGAGAGAAACAACACTAACAAAGCTCTTACATTGAAACACCAATTTCAAAATCTCAAGATGACGAAAGATGACACCACTGCTACCTTCTTCATGAAGATTTCAGATATTAGAGATCCATTAGGTGCCATTGGAGAAACCATAACAGACAAAGAACTTGTCATGATTACTCTCAATGCTCTTCCAAGCCATTGGGAACAATTCATTCAAAGCATCAGTGAAAGAGCAAACTTACCTCAGTTTGATCGTCTATGGTCAGACTGCACTCATGAGGAAACTAGACTTATAGCCAGAGGCATGCAAGACTCCCTTCATAATGACAATCAAGCCCTTGCTTCTCATGCAAAGAAAGGCAGAAGAAATAGAAGAAGTTTCACCAAAGCATTCAATGACAAGAAAACTTTAGCAGCTCCAGGTCATGAACAAAGAAAAGACATATCAAAGATTCAATGTTTCAGATGTGACAAGTATGAACACATTGCAAGAAATTGTCCTACCAGAAAGAAAGGAAGACAACATGCCTCCATTGTCGATGTTGATTTAGAACTACCTCAGAGAGAAGAAGACATAAAAGATGAAGTGTTCTTCTTCATTTCATCACTCTCAGGTACAGTTCCTACTGATAGTGATATTCGGTTGATTGACATTGGTGCTTCCAGACACATGACTGGATATAGAGAACATCTTATAGAACTTGTAGAGAAAGATTATCATCTGCATGTTGTACTTGGTGATAATGTCAGATGTACTATGAAGGGAGTTGGATCCTCTTCTTTCCAACTAGATTCTAACATACCATTTCAATTAAGTGAGGTACTATATGTACCTAGGATGAAAAGGAACCTTGTCTATGTTTTTTCCTTAGAGGATAAAGGCTACAAGGTTCTTTTCTTTGAAGGAAAAGTTCTTGCATGGCACAAGAACTCACGCATGGATTATGCCCAGGTGATTGGTGTTCAAGAAGATAGTTTGTACAAATTGATTGTCTGACCAATCCAAGCCTTTTTACATGATACTATCAACTTGAGCGAGCTATGGCATAGGAGACTTGCTCATTTACATTATAGAGCCCTTCCCTCTCTAGGGAAGATAGTGACAAGCCTTCCAGAGATACATAAAGCATGATGGCATTTGCAAAGGTTGTTCTCTTGGTAAGAATGTCAAGGGGTCATTTCTGAGCAGTGACAGTAGATCCAAGGGGATCTTGGAATTAATACATAGAGATGTTTGTGAACCCATGATTGTTGCTTCCTTGAGCAGATACTTGTACTATGTGCTCTTCATCAAGGATCACTCTCGGAAGACATGGATTTACTTCTTGAAGACCAAGGATGGAGTCCTTGCGAGATTTCAAAAGTTTAGAGCTCAGGTTGAGAACCTGACCGGGAGAAAGATCAAGGTGTTGAGATGAGATAATGAAGGAGAGTACACCTCTAGGGATGTCAATGATTTATGTATTGAGGCGGGGATCAAGAGGGAGTACATCGCTCCTTATAACCCTCAACGGAATGGGATTGCAAAGAGGAAGAACAGATCCATTGTCGAGGCAACCAAAGCGATGATACATGATCAAAATCTACCTATGACTCTATGGGCAGAGGCATCCATGACAACTGTGTACGTTCAAAACAAGAGTCCTCATAAGATTTTGAAGAACATGACTCTCGAAGAAGCTTTCACCAAAGTGAAGCCTAAGGTTGGACACTTCAGGATATTCGTGTCCAGTGTACATTCATGTACCCAAGGAAAAGACAACCAAGCTAGACCCTTCAGGAAGAAAGGGTACATTTGTGGGGTACAGTAAATCTTCGAAGGCATACCGGATCTACATCTCTGGTCAAAGACAAATTGAGGTTAGCAGAGATGTCACCTTTGAGGAAGAGATAATCTTTCAAAGATCTAGAGAATCTCAGACGGAGATTGACAACGAAAAGAAAGAAGAGACGATACCTTCTCCCCCTTCAGCGATCCGGAGGGAGATAGTTACTGATCCAGTTGATCCTGTAGCTCCAATTGATGTTCCTAAAGACATTGCAGTAGCCCAGAAGAGGTCTGCATGGGCTCGACAAACTCTGCAAGAAGCAAAGGGACATGCAACTCCTCGTGGTACATTTCAAGAGAGAAAGAGACCACAGAGATTTTCGAGTTATGTTTCAACTATGAGCCACGTCATTGATATTGAGCCTTCTTGTCATGGAGAAGCAGCAGGTCAGCAAGTTTGGCAAGATGCCATGAATGAAGATTATCATTCCATCATGAAGAATGATGTGTGGGATATTGTTCTAAAACCGAAAGGGAAGTCTGTGGTGACTTCCAAGTGGATCTATAAGATCAAACTTGCAACAGATGGAAGGGTCGAGAAGTACAAAGCGAGATTTGTGGCTAGAGGATTCTCTCAGATGGAGGGAATAGATTATGAGGCGACATTTGCTCCTGTTGCCCGATACACTTCCATTTGTACGATTATTTCCCTTGCCGCATCCATGGGTTGGAGACTACATCATATGGATGTGAAGACAACCTTTCTCAATGGAGAAATTGAGGAAGAAGTTTACATCGAGTAGCCAGATGAATTCGTGATACAAGGAGTCTCATGTATGCAAGTTGAAGAAAGCCTTGTATGGACTAAAACAGGAACCTCGTGCATGGTATGAGAAGATTGATGGATACTTGATGAGTTTGGGCTTCAACAAGAGTGTTGTTGATCCTAAACTATACTACAACATTGTTGATGACGAGTGCATGATTTTGTTCCTATATGTTGATGACTTATTCCTCACCAGTTCAGAAAGCCTTATTGTTGAATGCAAGCCTGCATTGGCTTCTGAATTTGAGATGAAGGACCTTGGTATGATGCACTAGTTCTTGGGACTATAAGTGTGGCAAAGGAGTGATGAGATTCTCCTGAGTCAAGGAAATTCACAATGGAGATATTGAAGAAATTTGGGATGACAAGTTGCAAACCCGTCCCTAAATCGATGGTGATGAATCTCAAGAAAATGAACGAGAGTTCTTCTAATTTAGGCGAGATTGATCAACATCTTTACAGACAACTGATTGGATCATTGATGTATCCGGTTAATACTAGACCTGATATATGCTATGCAGTGAGTGTACTCAATCAGTTTATGAGTTAGCCGAGACACACACTGGATAACAGTGAAGCACGTGTTGAGATATTTGTGAGGCACGATTGGTTATGGACTGAGATATGCCTCCAGTGTAGACATGAGATTGCAGGGATATGTCGATGCAGATTGAGCAGGGAGCGCAGTGGACCGGAAGAGTACCTACGGTTGTTGTTTCACTTTGGGATTTGCCATGGTTTCCTGATGCAGCAGAAAACAAACTTGTGTGGCTTTGAGTACCGCAAACACAGAGTACATTGCATTATGTGTCGCAGTCTAGGAAGCAGTGTGGCTTCGTAATCTCCTTGCATACTTATTTGGACATGAGATGGATTCCATTGTTATCCATTGCGATAACCAGAGATGTGTGAAGCTCCCAGAGAATCATGTGTTTCATGATAAATCAAAACACATTGAGATCAAATATCATTACATCAAAGATATGACGCATAGGAAAGCAGTACACGTGCATTACCTTTCTACACACGAGCAAGTTGCAGATGTCTTCACCAAACCACTTTCCAAGACGAAGTTCGAGTACTTTCATGAGAGACTTGGCCTAGTGGAGAATGTCTCCCTAGCTGAGAGGGAGTGTTGATGATTGCAACTTCATGAGACACTCTAGATCGTACTCCTCTGGACTGAGTTGAGATGATCTGTGAGAACGCCTATGTGATAGGTGAGTTGTACTCCTCTGGACTGAGTTGAGATGACTTGTGTTGGTCTCTTGTCGTGCACTCCTCTGGACTAAGTTGAGATGACTTGAGATGGTCTCATGTCGTACTCCTATGGACTTAGTTGAGTTGACTTGAGATGGCTCTTGAGTTTACACTGGTGTGGATTTAGTTGAATTGATCTGTTGAGAGTGACATCCCATGTGGTTAAGCACATGTGGACTTGTCCCTAGTGGCAGAGCGCTAGAGCATGTGTGTGAGACCCCTTGCTATATTGTCAAAGAGTAAAACTATTGTGAAACCCTAATTTGTACTGTGAAGGGTACAAGTCGACCCTTTTGTGTAAAGATAATTAATATTGTGTAAAAGATTAATTGTATTATTGAGTTGTACAAGTCAACCCTATTGTGCCAATAGACACATCTATTTGATGAGTTAGGTCATGTATTTATTAGAGAGATACATCCCCGTTGTGGATCATATCTCATTCACTCAACACTTAGCTTGGTGAGCTGAAATTTGGTGCGCACTTCTTATGCGCTAGCTTTCTTGATCATAGAGCACCCTCTTGTGTGTGCTAGGGTTTATGGTGTGAAGGTTCTTCTCTTAGCAATATAGTAAAGGGTTGTTGGATTTTTCTCTTGTTTGAGAAGCGTTTTCCCAGGCTAACTTCTTGTGTCTTGTGCATGGTTATTCTTCTTGTGATCTTGGTTTACTGCAGTTATTGTGTTGCTGCGTTGTTTATTATTCAAGTTCATGCTAAATTGAAAAGAAACTACATGTGATTGAGCAATCATTAAAAATTCAACACTAATCTAATCAAGTTCATTAATCATATCGCAATTTTGATTGACCACATTGCGTTCCATGAAGACTCTCGACCAACACTTGTAGCCTACGTAAATATTCAGACAACATTTGAATTTGGAGATTAGTTCATACATTGGTGGTAGATGAGTTTGAAAGTGAAAGAAAGTCTAGAGAAGACCCTTGCAAAGAGGGAAGATGAAGAATGAAGTTACAAGGGGCACCAATGGCATTGTCATTGTTCTTACTGTGGAGAAGAGTAGCACATAGAGAATGGAGCAAAAGAAGAAGACAAAAAACATAGAAGAGTTGAAGAAAGTAAAGGACCATAGCAGCAATTCAACAAAAAGACCAGGGTTTGTAAGTTTTTGCTTTGCCAATTTTTTTCAGAAATTTTAACCTCGTTGAGACTTAGACCAACGAACATTGTAGAAGCCCATATGCTCTTTGAATTGGTGGAGGAATTGAATCCCTTTGTGACTTTTATCTTTTGGTAAATTTGGAAACTATTCAAGTTGACTATAGAAGTTGATGCATTTTTTACTAATTTTGTCTTTGTGAATACGTCGGTGACTTCAACATTTAGGTCTTTCTTTGGGTTATTTGAGCTACGTATTATGAGTTCGCAACCTGGTCATGGATTCCTGTGTATTTGGAGGAACCTGACCAAGCTGTATCACAACTTGACCTCAAGCTTGTGGTTATACCTTGAATATCTCTTACTTTTAAAATAAGATGTAAGATTTTAGAATGAAAATACAATGTAATATAATGTTCCAAGTAAAAAGTGTACCATGTAAAGATAGCTCTCAGATAGAAGTTGTGGTTGCAATTAGGCATGTTTTGCAAAAGCCACAAGGATAGGTTGGGGTTGGAATTGGAGTTGGAGCCAACTCTACTAGAAGTTGGGATTGCAATTATGTTCATTTTACAAAATCCTTAAGGATGGGGTGGGGTTGGAACCAAGTCTACCAGAAGTTGGGGTTGCAAATAGGTTCGTTTTACAAAAGCCATAAGGATGGGGTGGGGTTGGAGCCAAGTCCGCTAAGTTGAGTTGCAATCGTAGGTTAGGTTGCAATTGTAATAGTTTTATAAGGATGGATTATAGGGATTAGCCTACAAGTTATAGAAGGCAACGAATTTGAACATAGTTATAACAAAGGTAAAACACTTCATGTAGAAGGCGTGGGTTGTAGGGATTAGCCCACAAGTTAAGACACAAATTTTAACATTGCGATAACAAAAGTAAAATACTTAGTGTACAAAGTGTGGATTGTAGGGATTAGCCTACAAGTTAAGGCAAACAAATTTTAACATGGTAATAACAAAAGTAGAACACTTTCATAGAAGGTGATGATGAAGCAATAGAGAAAAAAATGATTGAAGATTAATTGAACAATTGTTTTCTATTATATTTGTATTTATATTGCATACACCTCTATTTTGTTGGCAATGATGTCATTTTCTATATGTTATCTACAGGAATCTCATTTTTAATTTATGCTTTCTATTATATTTGTATTTATATTGCATACACCTCTATTTTGTTGGCAATGGTGTCATTTTCTATATGTTATCTACGGGAATCTCATTTTTAATTTATTTTTCTTATTGAGAGACACTTATGTGTGAAAAGTATAATACAACTATGCACATCTTAATTTGATAAACCAATTTCATGTATTGTTTATAGTGGCCCCAATATAGAACTTACTTGCACAACTTTTATATTTGCAAAAATGTTTGTTAGATGTATTTTATTTGCATTTAATTTGAGGGAAACATATATGAAATATAAATAAAGATTAATTTTTAGCTTTGAAGTTAATTGATAACTTATTTCATATGTTTCATCATAATAAATAATATCTACAAGATTAATTTATAACTTTGAATATATAAGAATAATTTATAACTTTGAAGTCAATTGATAAATTCTTGCATATGAACAATATATACAAAACCATTTGGAGATGGTACATATGATGTATCAAGTTACTAACATTTTAATAGTCTATCATCCATGTTCTAACAGTACTTTGTTGCAATTTCTATAACAAAAACTAGCATAGTCACTACCATGATAAAGCCACCATTTAGAATGCCTATCATCCCCAAAAAAGACATTAAAAGAATATGTTCACATTTGAATGAAAACAATCAATGTGTACTGAACTATTGGGTAGTGAATAGTGTAAGTTGGCAGCCAATGCTTAACCGAATAGCTTTTTCCTAATTTTATTATGGGAATGAGCATATACATAGCCTTCTAATATGCTCCCATTTAACATAACAAAAGATGACAAGAGGAAATGCTGGAAGCGTTGCATTCTAATGGACATAAATCAGGCCTTGTACATTACACCATTAAAAAAACAGATTCAATATAGACAAGGATATTCGGAATCATTGTGATTCCTCACTTTGTGTGCAATGCAGCTTATTTGAGGCCTTTGTATAAATCATCAATAATATCCTGAGGAAAACACAGTTCAATATTTGTTAGCAATAGAGTGATAATGGTAGAAAAATATTTCTAAGTATAGAATCTTAGTGAGACTTTATAATTCCCAAAATATCAACCAGTAAGTGTAGGAATCTTCGGGACTCTTCATAATTCTCAAAATATTATTAATATTTAGCGAGGATTTTGTAAAGCATTTTAAACTTTTAAAGAAATTAAATAAATTATAGTAATAAGATTTTCTCTGTATACCAAAGATTGGAGTGGTGAAACACAATTGCCTACACTGGCTAGCAAAATAAGCATGTTAGAAATCAAAGTTTAGAAAATGTAAACAAAATCAGATGGAAATAAGTGGATGGAAATACCTTGTAATATTTAAGTAGCTGTGGCCGCTTCATTTTAAATGTGGGAGTAATCAAGTCTCTTTCTATATCAAATGGCACATGTTCAAGGTGGATAGCTTTTACACACTCAAAACCCTTTAACTGAATTTGCAAAGCAACAGTTATAATCAATAGATTTCAAATTACCAGTTAAATATTCCCCATAAAGCAATTTTAAAGAAGTTAGCAGATCATGTCACAAAGCTCGAGGTCCTGACTTTCTGAGACTAAGCTTTCAAACAATATGCAACAGAAGATATATTCAGGAACTCTAATTACGTATACAAAATGACAGGGCAACAATCATTTGAACTCACCTTGCTACTTTTAGCAACTGCATTAAGTTCACTCAAAATGTATTCCTTTGCCTTTGGATTTTTGCACAATGCAGTATAATTTCCAGTTTCTCCGTTACTTGCAGCCCAACTTTCAAGTGCTTGCTGATTAGGTATAGCAACAGCAACCAGAAAAGATTCGAAGCTATTTCCATAAATCCAAATCTGAGCCATGGAGGATAATGGGTGTCAAAAAATTAGAATGCTTTTTATACTAAACTATGAGAACAGAAAAGCAAGGAGGGTATACAATTAGTTTGCTCATACACCGGATTAAAAAGACAAAAAGTGGCTGTGATTAAATGTGGGGGATTCTAATGTACAATGAATTGTCTGCACTCGTTTGTGAATGACTCCGCTCAAACTCATTTTAAGCTCATTTTTGAAGTCCATCAAAACTGACAAACACTAATAATACAAGTAACCAGTACAAAGTTAAAAAATTTCATTTATGGCACCTGAAACGGAAGGCCAGACACAAGCATGTAGATGATCCACACATCCCTATTGCTTCCAACAAAGTCACCCATATTATTAGTATTCTACTTCAAACAGATACAAGGGATATCACAACACTTATTGCACCAAGAGAAGCAAGGTGGCTCTACAGCGCCAGTGGGGGTGAGAGATCCATCAATTCACGTGCTCATGTGTATAACAGAGTATTGAATCTAGTCGGTGCATTGGGTCCATCAAATATAGACACTAGCACAGACCCCACCTAAATCTGGGTTTGATATGCTCCTAGAAGTTGCGAAGCTCAAGGATGCATATGTCGTTCACACAAATGAACAACATATCAAATACTAGAATGCAATCTCAAACTTTGCAACCTCAAGGTTAATCTCAGACCCGGGATTAGATGGGGTCTGTGCTAGTTGGAACAGATTTGTCTTGCAGTCTAACCTTGATTTTGGCTGTATTGATCACATACCCCGAGCTATTGTAAAGAAAAGACACCTGCCCTAACAGCACTGCTTCCAAGGAAATGACCCATCCTAAGAATACTAAATGTCTTAATCCTTCTTCCAATAGACTTGTCTTCAGGTACGACCTTGATCTTGGTCGTATTGACCACAAACCTAAAGTTTAAAAAGTCAAGTCACCTGTCCTAATAGAACTGCATCCCAGGAGATCATCCATACCCTAACAATATTATGCCGAGCAGGCTCAACTGTGGAATTACCCATAGGTGTTGTTAAGGGGTATCACAATCCTCCATTCGAAATAGGCATGTATTGACCATAAATCCTGAGGTCTTATGAAACCAAGTCCATTGTTTATTGCTCTCTTGACATCTTCACTCTCTGAGCATAATCTATTCTTTTAACCTTGCTGTCAACTCGGCAAGCATGATCTAACACGGAAAATAATCTCTGTAAAAACAAGAGCTTCCATTTGAACAAAGCTGGAGAAATGTACGTGCATACTAATTCAGCCATCCATCTCAAATAAATAATCACAAATCATAGAATGTCAACTGGTTCCTTCAAACATATATATGAAACAATATATGCAGCATTTCAACTTCTCCAAGTCTTGTCCATCTTTTACTCATTTTCATACAAGGTAGAAAGGCAAGTGGCCCCCGTATAATATGCTTATGATTAAAGGCTAGCTTTAACCTAACTACATATTTCTTTTAATCTTACTTTTAGATTGATGTCTATATTAATAACTTAACAATTTGTCCTTTGTGAATGGCAGTTAACTTATTGCACAGTGATTGCTTAATGTTGATCTAGCTAGGAACATTTTAAGATGCAAGAGAGACATGGATTCCCTATTCTATTGAATGATGATCCCTTTGGCTTCAATCTCCTATATAGTGTATCTTGAGGTGGAATTACAATATGTTGTCACAACTAAACTAAATCTCATTGTATGGATGGAGATATTGAATACTGATGTATTTGAATTTTGGAATGTCACACTTTGCAAACAATATGTAGAACTTTCTGTTAATGTTAGTGACATGGCATATGACAATTATATAACTATCAAAGCTAAGTTAGAGTCAGGGGGTTAAACCACCATAATGGGTCCATACTACGATTAATAAAGAATCTGAGAGATGATGTATTTCAGAGAGAAAGATGGCAGCTTATATAGGAAGACTTCATCTTCGGACATCCCATGTATTATGAGATCCCAGGGAGATATCATTGTCTATACAGTGATTCTAGAGGGTCCCTTTCTACCTTCTTCCACTATTCTGATCAGAGTGTCTAGTCCTCTTCATATGCAAGGTGATTACTTACAAGCAACATGCATTACAAAATTTATCCAAACCCTGCCCCACCAAGTTGAACACCTCCTTCTTCCAGCCTATGCCAGCCACTGGAGGCACTAAGCATCATGTAGAGTCTAGACTCTACAACCTTGGATGTTGGTGATACCAGATCGGTGAAACAATGCACATCCTCCCGTTCTGCAGCCGAACAACCTATTTTCACAAGGAGACAGAGATACCTGCTTTCAGCGCAGATTTGTCTTCTATCTCATGTCAAGTAACTAGACACACACCACTAGATTTCTCTTCGGCTTTGAATGCTATATTTTTTTTTCCTCTTTTTCACTATCATTTTGCATGCTTTCTGTACCAATTTACAATGCAACATTTCTGCTGTATTTTGCAAGTCTATGTAGATAGTAATAAACTATATTTATCACTATGATTCTAACTAACAATGTCAAAGAATGAACTAGCTAACATGGACATAAACAAAAGGAGTTTACAATATGCTCAACCAATAAGATATAAACCAGCATAGAAGGAACATTACACAGGATAAAGAACCAAAAGATGGACTGGCCAATGCTGCGCAGAGTTTATTTCAAAGTAAAAAAGGTTATCTGCAAGCATACCTGGAGAATACAACCAATTGTGAAAAAAGGAAATGTGATATGATGTGTCATGGCATTTAAGGTAATGTGACATGTGTTGATCTGATAAGCTGTACAGCTGCCAGTTATAAGTGATTGTGGCTCTTAGTATGAGTCTGTTTCAGTCCGATGAAAGTCTGGAAGGATCTATACCTGCCATAGCCCATGGGTTTCCACCATGTTTCTTACACATCTCGGTTACTATCAAAACAAATCTGCAGATTCTTAACTCTACAGTGTGCTTGTGGTGTGGTGTTTTTGTTGTGTGAAATATGTATTGATGAGGTTACATGCTTGTAACAACATTTGAACGAAGACGAGAAATTATTAACCTACTATCTCCATGTCCTGTTTGGATTAAAGTTGTCAGGGTTGTAATTAGATTAAATATGTTGCCCATGACGAATCAGCATTTATCGAATGTATCCTTATGAGGCAAAAACAAGCAGGAAAATTTATTATTATCTTGCCACATAGACAAGCAGGAGTAAGATCAACTGGCAGAAACCTCCTGCAACCAGGTTTAAATGGTATTTAAGGACCTACGAAATGGTTTTTGCTAGGGTTAGAAAGAAGCTGCCAGGTTTGGTGTTCCAGCAAAATAATAAATGACATCTGATATGCGCTCGAATGGAATCAATAGCCGAATACAGGCCATTGATATTCTTTCTAGTATCGAGATTTTATTGTGGTAAGCACACATACCAAATCAATAGCAGAACACTGGCCATACACATTCTCGAGATTTTCCACTGCAACATATTCTCCTTGTGAAAGCTTAAATATATTTTTTTTTCTATCAATGATTTTCAGTGCTCCATCTGCCTGCCACTCCCCAATGTCACCTGAAACATCAATGCACTGTATTATCCTTCGTCCAACACTGAAGTAGTAATTTCCTTCACCTGAGATTTATCACTTATTAATTGAATATATAAATATCGAATGCTTTCTATTTGGAAATATGCATGACCTTTAGTCCAGTACATATATTATACATTTATTCAAAGATATATAGCTATAGTCCAACTGAAAACACACATACCTGTGTGAAACCAACCATCAACCATAACCTCATTTGTAAGGTCTTCCCGCTTGTAATAACCAGCAAATAAGGTTTTTCCCCTTATACAAACCTCTCCACGTGGTACATCTGAAAGTGCATCATATCCCATTTCTGGAACAGACTCAAGGCAGGCATCGATATTCGGAACAGGTGGGCCAACAGTTCCAATCATTGACATCACATTTGGAAGGGAAACAAAACTTCCCGCACAAGTTTCTGTCAAACCTGAGGACACAACAAGAAACATGTAACAAAATTGAGAAAACTACCAGACTGCATAATACTTATCGTTCAAATCAGAAAATACAGGAATGAAAATAAACTAACATAATACCAACTAATAGAAGGATGAATTTGAACTCTATATACTGAAGGGAACCTTGTTAGAAGAAATAATTAATCCTCAAACAAGATTATATCTTTTAATGGTTGGGAGATATATGTGGCAATACTCTTGAGTTAGGAATCCCAATCTTATAGCTTCTTGACAAGCAATTTGCAAGTATAATAACTATTTACAAGGTTCTTTGGACACCTGAAAATCTGTTGATTTACATGACCGGGCAAGATCTAGGTTACTAGCAAGATGTCTCAAGCAAGCCTTACTCTAAACTAATGGAGGAACTAAAAAGGAATCTAGCTTTGTTGATTTTGGATGGAATGCAAGTTATATTTTAGATTTTAATTTGCTTAGAGATGATGTATAAATAATATACACACAAACAGGTGAGGAAGTACAATAATATGCTGAGGACGACTTCCTATGAGAGGTCATTTTTAATCTCGTAAATAGAGGTTACTTGATAACTTAGATAGTTAGGCAAAGAGAGAACAAGGTACCCCCAAGTCACACTCTACTTGACAGTGGACACTGATGCCAAGCCAAGGTAACCTGGTCCTGAGTCTGATTCTTTATCAGTGAGCTGAACTTTGCCATAAGTGAGTTGGACCCGCAAGTACTAGTGGGTTATTCCTTTCCCAGCAAGTTCAACTCATGGGCAGATGAAAAACCTTGCTGGCATCGAATATAAATCTCAAAAAGGAAAAGAAAATCTCTCCTGAATGATTTTGCTGCTGAGATTTTCCTGAGTTTCGCCAAATCGTGTTGAATCATACACTCTGGCCTCACCAAGTCATTTGCTGAGCTGAGTTTTTCAACACTGAAGTGTATTTTGCTCCCAACCATTTTTTGTGAATATCCAGGCATCCTCAATTTGAGAATAAAAGCACAAGAGAGACATTTAAGGGCCATGAAAGTAAAGCAATTAAAAGTGGAATCCACTTTTAAGAGCATTGATTACTCATAGGTCTCATTAAATTTGTTCTTAATTTTCCTAGCTGAAATGAGGTCGGATGGAATTATCAAACAAATGAGTTTGCCTTCTGATTTTTATTGAAAATGGCAATGTTAGTTTTAAGTGCACCAAAACTTGCGGTGGACCTTATATAAGCTTCACCACAATGCTTTGCATTTGTTATGGTATTAGGAATATCAAAATCTGGCAGTTGGACACTGAAACTTGTGAAATTGTTCAGAAAGTAGATCCAAACTAACTTAAAAATCCATATCATAAAATTCACAAATTTTCCTTTTGGGTTTGATCTTAGATTTATGCACTCACACATATGAGAAGACAACATTCCCAAAAGCTTCTACAATCTGGATTGCACGTGTATACATATTTATAAAGAAAAAATTGTCCCAAAAATGGGAAGCTAGAGATGAGCTTCATCCCCCAGCCAGAAATATGCTAACCCAAAAATAGTCCCCCTAAAGTTATCAAACAATCCTAAACTTGGCCCTACTGCTAACCATTGAAAGGTCGAGTACCCAACTAAAATGGGCACAACATCTTTAACTTCAATGCAAGAACAAGTTTCAACTCAGAAGATCACAAAGTAAAAAGTGGCATACAAGGGTGATTCAAATTCTATGCCTAGATCAGATCATTTGTTAAGAACCCATCTACCCTAACCTCCCTACTTTAGGCTACATAGGAGTTAGTTAATCATTGTATGCGGCCATCCTCTTTGAATAAGGCCCATTGGATAGTAGTGGATATTTATTTAATGTAAAAAGGTTCACTTTATAAGGCCCACTAGGTAGTTGGTACCCATGAGTGGCCGGACCACAAGTAGTTAGGATTTTTGCTATGGAAAAGCTATTTAAAGAGATGGGAGACGATGGAATGTTTGTCTTGTGTTGTGTATTCGGAGCTCTGCTCAGTGAAAGGTCAATCTACCTTAAGAGGCAAGTGAACATTGTTTTCCTTCTTTCCATTACTGTATACCTGGTTGTGTTTCAATTTTCCAGGGTTAAGGAACACTACAGCTAACCATTTAAAGGTAGGGTACCCAACTAAAATGGGCACAACATCTTTAACTCCAATGCAAGAACAAGGTTCAACTCAAAAAATCACAAAAAAAAGTGACATACAAGGGTGATCCAAATTCCATGCCTAGATCAGATCATTTGTTAAGAACCCATTTTCTAAATGCTAAGAAATCAGTGTTTCTATTACCTAATTTTGATGTTCATAAACCATCAAATATTATGTAGAATTAAAATCTGACAAAACGTTTTCTAAACTGAGACGTATGAAATTGTATTGCAAGTTTGACAGGTTAAGATTTCCAATACAAATGTCTCTTGTGTAAAGCACTAAGTCCTAAATAAGTCGGTGAATATTTGGTCAGTGCTCACAAAATTGACTGTATTATTGATTTTCCTTATTAGAGATTTAGCTTTAAGTGGCCGATCAGCCATTTCAGAAATGTTATAATTTATGGAACTCTCAAAATCATTATTCCATAGGCCCTCACCACAACTAGGGTAAAGATGATCTCAAAGTCAATTTTTATACAGTGTGGAAATTACAATTACAGCTATCAGGGAGGTTTCTTCATTCCTAAATATGATCTCTTCATTTGCAACATAGAGGATCGCAATCACATGCCATAGAACATAACAAGGGAACAAGACATCCAATTTTACAAATAAATCATCAAATGCCCTGAACAAGTTGACACCTTGCAAAGTTGAATTTCAATAACTTATAAAGGTTAAAGTAGGTTATCAACTCTCTATTCTAATCTCATAGACAGTAATAATGTCCTTTTAATTTCCAAATGCTTAGCAGAAAAGTCCACATGTAGTTTTATGAATTCCCTTTTCAAAGATACTGTACAAAGAATAACATGCTATGCAGATATCAATTTTTTGAAATATATCAAACATGTCTATAACTTGATGACAAAACCCAAGCTATCAAACTCATGTAACCTGCACATACCATAGCCCTGTACAACATGGCAACAGGTGACTACTCGTAGAAACTCTTCCACATGTTTTGCAAGTGGAGCTGCTCCTGATAGCATTACACGGACACGTCCTCCCAGGCCTTGTTTAATCTATATCAATAAAACCAAGTCCACCCAAAATGTAAAGACATGTTACAAAGATAATAACTGAAGCTACCTCTTTTCAAATATCACCAATCCCGTAATGAAATAGCAGTCAGTAGGAAAAGAATTTCACAAACCTTGCTAAAGACAATTTTATCAAAAAGTGGAGATGCTTTTTCATGTTTCAACCCCTTGCGCATGTTATTAAGCTTGCTGTGATTTTATTTCAAACAAGCATGAATTAGAAATCTGGAACTATTGAGGACACATGTCCTTGATGAAAATTGTGAATCACAGAGGAAGAAAGAGTTCTACGATGTGACATTAAGGCCATGATAAAAAATTACAAACTGGGGAGTTTGGTATTTTCAAATCTTACTATTTGTATGCTAATTCAAACACTTTTCTGTTCAGAAATCCTCCAGCAGCGATCTTCTGGGTTAAACCTGGAAGAAGTGACATTGAGATAAATAAATATTAGCTGAAGTCTCAAACGAACAATTAGAAATAACAATGCATCAGACATGTATCTGAAAGCAGATATATACTGAATTGTAAGTGTTTCAGTTATAGTTTTGCATATGGGACCTGAATGTATACGATCAAAGACACGTGGAACACCACAGAAGACCGTTGGTTTTAATTCTGCAATATCCTCCACCAAAAGCTTCGCATCCTGAGGAAATAAACAAGCATTACTGTGAAATTAAGAATCTAGTACTGGATTTTTAAGAGTGTAAAGATGGTAGACAATTGAGAAAAAATAATGCAAAGCAGTATACCCCACGCCAGAAGCCTATTGAAGCACTTTTTGATATGAAAAATTCCTCTATCACCCGATCAAATATATGTGCTAGAGGAAGAAACGATAAATAAACATCCTTCTCTGTGAGCTGCAAGGTTTTGCAAAGAAGTTTTCCAGCACATAAAAATCATGATTGAGCTAAAGAAACTGCTGAGACTGCTAGAACCAACTGGTAAGTTCTCAAAATGTTTGATATATGTAAGAATAAATGAAGCTTTGATCTATGAAGTTATAATATGAACTAGAAAAATTAACCCAGTAATTGAAAGAATTTACCTCTTCATTCTGACATTTAAGAAAATAACTAATTCCAGAAACCATAGAAACAACATTTTCATTTGTGATCAATACGCCTTTAGGTTCACCAGTTGTGCCACTAGTATACATTATCGTGCAAATATCACTCTTTTTGGGTAATGATAGTTCAAACTTCCTTTCCTCACCCTGCAGAATATATAAGAAAAAATGGCCTTTATAGGTTACTTTGCAAGTGCAGTCCACTACTGTATAAAGATGGTTGAGGTGGTATATTTTCCCACCAACCACATAATAAAGACATACAAACTGAAGTATCTATAGGGAAAACCAAACAATACATGATCAAAAGCAGAAATTCTCAAAACTATTGATTTCTTAAGGTATTTAGACTTATTTGGCTCGAATAACATTTTTACTTTAGAAAATGTATTGATCAACTCTCCTCTATAATTCCAAGGTCTAAGAAATCAGAAGCTGGTAAAAAAAAATTGTACGAGTTCCCACTGGTAGCATAGGCTGTCAGAAAACTTAGTTTATGGCAGACACTCTGGCAAGGAAGACTGTCAAAATTAGACAGGTTGTAGCAAGCATGAAATAAAGAGAGTTGATCTAGAAAGTGCAAACAGAATGTCATAAGGTTGCCATTCGACAAGAAAGGTCTTCACCGTTGTCTGGAAGACATCCAGACTTTTCTTCTGATGAACAATATAAAGTTGCAATAGCCACTTTCATTTTGCCAGTGGGATACAGATAAAGCATTGTATTTACTTCTACTACCATCTTATATCACATTTCCCAAGAGCTTGAACTTCAGATTCAAGGGTGAGAATTCTAAAGAGAAATTTCTGAAACTGAAAGAAAAAAGATGATACTAAAGCCAGTTTGCAAGTACTGGGCTCAGTCAATAAGGTTAACATCTAAACTTTTTCAACAAAACTTAACATACAACAAAATGGAATGAAAACCCATTTGGTTAGATCCATCTTAATTGTACTAACTTAGAAGTTAGATCCATCTTACTCCCGGATCTGATCCCTCTCAATACTTGATAGATCATGAAACTAAGCTACAGTTTATTTTTCAGATCAGCTTGAAAAAAAATTATTGTTTGATTTTTTTTAATTACTATTTTATTAATTTTATTTTGTAACACACCTACACATCCTACCTGGACTGTAGAATGTGCCTCGTGGTGCAACAAGAAATAAACCAAGGATTTAACAGAAAACATAAAGATTAAAGTAGAATACTTATCCAATAAATCATTTCTAGGCATGCAAATTACAAAGCCACAAGTAATCGTCAAATAAATAATTTTAAACGCATATCGGATGTACCAGCAACAGAAAATCGTTCCAGTTATAGACTTTTACTCCAAGGCGTTCAGCTTCTTCTCTCTGTGAATCTGTGATTTTGCCAAAGCTCACAATTGCTGCACTCAAAAGTTTGATATCAGACTTTAAAAATAGATCTTGACAAACTGAAGAGTTCTAAAAATGGTCAGATAAGAATGCTGAGATGGCAGGATACTCACTCTTCAGATGGTCTAAACATGCCGGCAAACATTTCAAAATCTACAAAATAGAAGTCCACAAAATTTGAGTAGATAGAAACCCAAATAATATCTCAGATAATAAAAGCTATTCTGAAATAAATAATTCCGCACCAGAACAAAATCGCCACATTTAATAATCCATGTTACTTTGATGGAATGAAATGAGATTAACAAATAGGAAATGTCAGTTTAATACAACAGTCAAATAAATATGTTATGTTTGAGTGTTAGTGTTAAGTTAGTGTTAATCGAATGTGACCAATATGTAATGATTTAATGTTAAGTGGTTAACCCACCAAAACTGTATTGAATAATATGAATTGAGTAACGAAGTATGATGTCGGCGAGAGTGGTATTTGTGATGTAAGTTTCCTACATCACCCTAACAAGCCGTCAAAGGTCTGGAAACACTCCCTCAAGGCCGGAAACAGCCCAGAAATGATTCTGGGTCGTTCCAAATGGGAAAATGGCTTGAAACTGTTTCCAGGTTGTTCCAAATGGGAAAATGGCTTGCAAATGTTTCCGGGTTGCTCCAAATGGGAAAATGGCTCAGAAATGTTTCCAGGCATTTCTGAGCTATTTCGGTACCCAAAACATTTTCGGGAATCAAAACTTGAGGGAAGTGAAGAGGGGAAGGAGTTTCATCTTTTGACCATTATATTATTCCATCTTTGATCATATTCAGTTGAATCATAATTCTCCTCTACGAGGGAATTATTTTGTAAATGAAATCAATCTAATCAAATCCTTAAAATTGAAAATGAATGTCACATAACAATAAATTTGCTCAAATTTTCAATGAGCGCCATCATCTATGCTGCTAGTCGATGTGGATTTATTTGAAAGGCATTAAAAATGTCTATTTTATCAGACTTGATGTGCTCATGTCAAGATTGATATTACTTGTCAGGGTCAATAAATGATATTTATGTCGAGGTACTAAATGTTGAAGTTTGAATTCATCTTACTCATAAAGTAGAATTATTAAGTCAATCCTTTGATTGAAAGTTGATGTCTGATTATGTTAATTACAATCAACCCGATGTAGTATCTAACCCAGAGTTTGTTCATTATTCAAGTGTAGTCATGTTATTCAATCAGTCTAAAAGTTGTGATATGTTGATAACTTGACATGTCCAAGTTATATCTACAATGGGTTGAAGTAAAATTAAATAGTAAAATGAAGTATGAACTGTCTAAATGTTTATCCATTTAAAGTACAAAGTTCTATGATCAATTATTCATTGTCACATGGAAGCTTTTATCTCTAACGGCTATATGGCAAAGAAATTGTCAAATGTTATCACTGAAGTCCTTTTATTGGGAGCCTTTTAAGCCTAAAGCTCTTGCATTTAAATTTCAACATGGAGGGGTTGGTGTATTTTCATAAAAAAGTAAATTTCATCAGCAAGTCGGCAAACTATTGACATAGTTGTTAATCATACACATTTAGATTATATTAGGTTTCTAGTTCCACCATCTGGGGAGTTCTAGTCAAGCAATTATCTTAAGTAACTACCTCATGCTTGTCAAGACCCATATTACTGCTTTATTTACAATCTAGAAGTTATAATGCAAATATGTGTTTTCTGATGAGGTCAATTCAATCCAATCTTTTTGTCACTCTTGACGAGAAGAGGTATGTATGCAATTAGCTTACTCTGATTTTATTGCAGCTTTAGTGGCTCTAAGGAAGAGTATATAAGACTCCATTGTATATACCCTTCTGCTTTTATTCAGCTTTCTTGTAAATATTCTCTTGTTTATATAAAAGGTATTTTCCACAAAAAATTCACTCTTACAATTTAATTTTCAAAAGCAAAATGAAGCCATGTGATAGTAATTACAATCTAGTTTTCAGAAGAGAGAATGAAGACAGATGATAGCAGTGCAAAAAAATTATATTGCTAGGAAATAATGAACTAGAATTCATGGACCTATATGTGCATTTAGAAATACTAGCTTTCCCCCTAGTTCTTCCTGAATCATACAATAGGGAAAAATTGGAATATTTAATTTTTCTACACTGTACACTACACCTTGCATCTCAGCCTTCTCTGTAGAAAGCATATGAGTACATGGGTCTTGGAAAAATTAATAACCTATTATCAAGGCTAGCAGCACCTAGTAATTATACAATCAATCATCTTATTATACATGCAATGCATAGAAATGTGAATTATGACTTACCGCGGGAATCTTTGCCTCCTGGACAAAGGCAATTGAGACCTCCGCGTGACGAATGACGAACTCAATAGCATCCGAACCTACAACAAATTGAAAGATATACTTATCTAGATGGCTCTTTTTATGCAACAATTGAAAATGAACACAAGGAAAGCACAAAAGATCTATTCATATGGGTCATTACATAGAAAAAACACAGGAGATAGTTAGAACACCTGGAAAACTAAAAAGATTGCCTTAAAGTGGCATGATATAAGAATATGACATACTAACTTCTAAGCAACACAACTTTTGACTTTCACGTTGTAATTGCAAATGATGAGAAATAGTAGTGTAGAATAAAAATCAAGGCATCATAACAAAAAAAAATCATACACTGAACACTACAAATATAATTTCATAGCAAATACCACCAATACAAAAATAAACGGAATAAAATTTTACCAATGCTACCCATGCTTGTGAGGATGGGGAGCAGGGAAATATGGGTATAACTTTTAGATATAGTTGGAAGAGAGGGTAGGTTTGGGAGATTGAGATTGCAAGGGACATCAGGGAAAGTGAGTAAATTGAACAGGGTCTCAACAAAATATGAAATAGTAATAAAACTTAAACATTCCAAGTAATCAAACATGTCTATATAAATGTTAAAGGCACATTGGGCTATAGACTACAATTCAAACAAACGACAATATAAAAGATTTGAAGTACAAAAAATATATATGATGATGATATATATTATAATATACATCAAAATTCAAAATGCTCCAACCTCAGCCTAAAAACTGTTCGAATTAATGGCCATTTTGTATACTCATTACCATGACAGGAGTTCCAGGTCAACATCTAGAACATCATTATGCTAAAGATAAAAGTTATGAATTCAGTTCAGTAGATCTAGTGCATGCAATCTAGACGAAATAGGATATCCACGCGGTTTACATAAACTGCAATTAGATAAGCTATGACTCTATAAATGATGAGCACTAAAATTACTTTCTTTATTTTTAGCAACATTTTGTAGCACAAGGTTATTTTTAGTGCTCCACATGTGAGAATTTATTTTTAGTCAGTTAGTTTACTTCAGGTTTTCAATTTTGTAACAATTGCATGCTATAAAGCAGACAATTCAGTTTATGTGGTAGTTAAAAGAAATGAGACAATCCAATTTCGAAAACCTTCAATGTGTGTGCTTTTTCTTCATCTGTCGCTGCTTTGAAATTTAATATGGTATCAGAGCAGTAGTGAGCCTGTGAGCCTATAAGGCAAGCATAGCCCTAAGTAAGGGAAAGTAGGCCCCCTTGAGCATTACGCCAAAGCATCGAGACACACTGCATGTTAGGTTGTAAGGAGAGTTGGAGGAACTATGAAAAGGTATTTATAAATTTATATTGAGTGGGGGAGCTTCAGAACCAGGTACAGACCAGTTGGGGAGCACCATCCACAGCCAAAGCACAACCACGTTTCACATTGAAGCATGTTGCCATAGATTTGCTCACTTGGAAAGTGTAAGAAAATTGATGAAGACATGAGGAAGAGATGGCAATAACTGTTAAAGGTGCTATGCTACCTAGCATAGACAGGCATGACGGTAAACTATGTTGTTTGCAAACTGAAAGTTAGAAGCATTCATGTGCTGAGAAAGCTTTGGAGAATTGTATATGGAAAGGAGTTGGGGAGCCAATAACTTGGAAGCTCTCACAATCATTGAGAAGGCAATTGCATATGACATCATAAATGTGTAATATATAGAGACTTCATATGACATCATACATGTGCAAGATACAAAGACCTCTCAAGATGTTTGAAATAAACAGAACTTTTTTATGAGACATCTAATGAAACCAGGGTTCTCATTTGATAAACTAATTGTATAATTTAAAGATGGTATAAGGCAATTCATCTCACCACACTCAAACATATAAGAGATCAACTTAATGTTGTAAGGGGTATGTTATGCTATAATGGCATTGCATTGTCACCCTTGTTCAGCTTAAGCAGGAACATTGGAATTATTATTGTAATCTGTACATATGGCCACGGCTCAGGTATCATAATTTCTTTAATTATGGCTAAGACAATATTTTTTATTATTTTATTGTATCAATAGGTATGGTTAAGGCCAACATAGTCAAACTTGATATGTAGGCTCAATAACCCTCTTGGGTTGTGTACCCTTATTTTGTGGGCCCATGTTAGGATATTTAGACACTTAGGAGTTAGTTAAGGTCAACGTGTTCTAATGTGCCGTTAGGTAAAAGTGTGTTTATTTAGCATGCATTATTATGCATTTGTAGTTAGGAAATCCGACGGTCACGATATGTTCCCTACATAGAGTGATCTGACGGTTCATATTCTCTTCGATCTTAACGGCTACATTGATCCGTGGCTTAACACCTAATTGGTCCATGATCTCTATTTAAAGAGCATGGAGGGTCATTTGTCGAGGATCAATTGTAAGAAACTCTCTTGTAAATCTCTCTGTAACATTTTTCTTTTGCATTAATAAATTGCTCCAAGTGGCCACGCTAGATAGGGTCGTGGATGTTTCCCCGTACGGGTTTTACTGTTGAGATTTGGATACCTTGGAAAGTGGTCCCCATGTGCTTATGAGTCTCTAAGCACAAAGGGGGAAGACTATTACCCTT